>OX402529.1:21227752-21457395 GCA_948098885.1 Drepanosiphum platanoidis
CTATATTTATTCATTTTTTGCCTTTTCGATACTATTTTTATATGATATAATATTATGTTTCGTTTTTTTTTTCATTACTTAATAATTATTTTCAATTTGTCAGTTTTTTACGTGCTCTAAGAAAAAATAAATATTTTAATATATTATGTATTTTATAAGTGTGAACACAATTAATAAAAATTGCATAGTAAATTTGATCTTCAAATAAATCATAACTAAATTTTGATAAATTGTCTTCATTTGAAAGTATAATATATTACATTTAATCAAACTACGCCAGTGTTATATTATAAGAGTATTGTTTTAAAAATATTTTCAAAAACTCTATAAACATAATAATATTATATGCTATATAATAACTATGACTATTGTTATACTATGGTCATGCTATAACTCGCATGACCATAGAATAACAATTCGTGAAATAATCGACCTAATACCGAATGTCGATGGTGTTTTAATTTTTTTTTTTTTTTCGTTTTTGCAATACTACTGTTTTGATAATATATATGTACGAATACAAACAATTCATTTTCGTTTTATATACATTTATTTTTTTTTAGTCCATTTGTAGACATTATAATGTCATTTTTTATAATTTCAGGTCATTTATAACAATTTTCAACGAATCGATAAAATATTACAATCGTATTATAAAATGTCATCGTAGTCGTTTGTGTTTGTCTGGGTGTTTTTTTGAAAATCGTTGTCATTAATTTGAAAAATAATTATTTACAACTATAAGTTGTGCTTTTTAAGTGCATTATTTTCAGCGCATAATCATCCGAGTCCTATACGATGGCCATGACTGTAGAGAAGCTCCACAAATAATGAAAGTCGAGAAAGGTCGAAAGTCATTCGAACCTTATAATATAGGCACAACGCACAATATCAATAATCAATATTCCGGTCCGTCGTCTAATGATAATTTAACGGAGATTAATTTTCCGGGGATAATATCATACGGTTCGGGCATAGTATAGTTATACTATAAAGTAAACGACGAAAATAAAAGAGAACGTTTCGTTTAGCGAAATATGTAAATAACCTTCGGGTGGGTGATTGATCGGCAAGAAAGTGCCCCGCCAGCGAATAGAACCGCGAAACGTACGATGACCCACAGACAAGCGCGGTAAGTTTCGTTGGGAGGGGCTCTGCGAATAACGCGCGCGCGCGCGAAGGGTATTGAAACTGGAAACCGGCACTGTTTTCCAGTGACCCAGAACAGCGCGGAGAGTAATTTGTAAGACGTTTAAACTGTCAGCGGCTGTTTCTTACGGTTTGAAAATTTTTGAAATTCTCGATTCTACATTAATTATCACGGTCGGCGGATAATTATTTATTAGTCAGAAATGTACACAAGCGAGCAGGACGAAATACGAAATACTCGACCTCGAAAATTAGAAGGAAAAAAAACCACAATCCCTCTCGATGTAAACAATTTATATTAATAATAATTGCTTGACGCGCGTCCAAACACAACAATGCGCGTATATAATTACTACGCGCGGTACAATAAATCTATTGTTATCGTGTGTCGTACTCGTACGACTCTCGCGCGCGCTCGCGCAAACGTTTTATTATTTCCATTTAATTTATGGATACACCGTGATTTACAGCCGGTATTGTAATTGGCGGTTTTGATATCTTTTTTATCGACGTCTTTGATGAACGCGCACGTGTTAAATGCGACGACGCGGATTTGTTTACGAACTTTACGCGAATTAAAGAAAATCAATCGTATCCAGTCGACACACTTATGGGAATAAGAAGACGATAAAATCTATGTGCGCGATAAAACCTATACGTATTGTGAATGAAAATCTTATTTGCAACGAATATCGAAAAGTCGACTTTTCTCCGTGGCCGCGTCGTGCTTTTTTGATAATAATTATTGGCGTTTGGGGATCCGTTTGGACGTGTTGCGAATCGCGGCAGACGTGTGCCGTCGAGATACTTTCCGCGCGGGTTATCGTCGTCGGTCGGAAACGGCCGCGGCGCGTTTGGAAATAGATCACGAGCGCGCGGAGACGGATCGACACAACGGTATCGACCGCTCGGCGGACTTCTTTAAAACCATTAAACCGCCGTACATGGCGATAACAGCATTTCGACGGTAGGTCACAAAAGTGGGTAAACAGACATGCGTGCTGTACGCGGCGGTAAACCTTTTCGCATACGCGCATCTTCCTGTCCGGTTGACGTTATTATTTGTAACGCTCGGCCGCGATATTCTCATCTGCGGGTCGTTTTAACGGATTGGAAAAAAAAAAAAACAGAGTATGAGAAACGTGTTTCGAAACACTCGTCGTCGTCGTCGACCAGACGACAGTTTAATTACCGTTTAAGCTGGAACGACGACGTTATGCAACAAGAAAGAAAGAAAAAAACGCTGCGATCTATACCTTATAGCGGCTATATAACGTCGCATCGTGCCCTATCTCTCTTCCTTTCCCATCCTCTCCCTCTCATTTTCTTTCTTTCTCACACTCTCTCTCTTTTCGTTTGTCCCGTATAGGTGTGACCAAAAGTAAACCGTCGGTCCGTTTACCCGCCGAAATGCGTTTCGCGCACATACGTCGTGATATTTAATTATTCCCTGTCGGCAACGGTACACGTTCATTCAAGTCTCCGGTCTATACGCGCGCTAAACTCGTATACAGAAAAGCCGTTCATCGCGGCGGCGGCGAAAAAACGTCGTGTTTTATTGGCACACGTATACGATATTCGCTTTCCACGTACGGCCATGTTACGCACGTCGCACATAGTTGTTGTTTTTCGATAAAATATGATTCCGCTGCCGTTTGTTTTGATGACCCAAAGTCATGCGCGCAATGGCGAACGGCCCAGAAAGTCGATCTGAATAATTCGTTATTTTCGAACAACACAATCGGAAAGCGGCGGCGGCGACTGTTTATATATAAACAGCCGACTACTATTCGCGTGCGCGAACCGCCAGAGAAAGTCTAAAATGTGTAACGGGCTCGGGCGTACACCCACCGCAGGTTTCCATTAACGGACGGAATGCGCGCGTTCAGTGCACTCCGCGCCAGAGATAAGTTTTTTGGACGTTTTGTGCACTTTCACGGTGTAATAGGTATGCGCGCATTATCGCGCAGTAGGTATATAAGGCGGCGGCGGCGATCTGGATATAAAGCGCATACGCGTTATAATGCATGTAATATAGCAGTGCATACGCGCGCGGAACTGCTTATTAAACTGCAGCAGCGCGCCTGCATTTCGCTGCAACAGGTCTGGATTCGATTTCGGTGTCGACGCGATCGGTCTCGATCTCGGATATTATATACACGCGTGCTGCAATTATCGCCTCTACAGGCTCACGCGTTTTATAACGAGATGTCGAAATCGTATTATAGTGCACGCGCGTTTCTATATCATAACGTGTACAGCAGGATCGTCTGCCGTGCGGCTGTGGAGGTCAAAAAGTATATATACTCGTTATTAAATAAAACGATCCCGCGCCATCGCTTGCGGATAGGTATATACGTATATTCTTCAAAAACCTATTTGTCAATAACACCGTGTCTTCGCCAACATTTTTTTGGGCCACTGATGGAGGTCGCACGCTACTTTTGAACACACATTGAATATATTCGTGATCACATTTTAATCGGTTATATACTAGCTACTACTACTACTACTGTTTGTTCAGTATAACAAAACGTGAAGTATGGCATTGGCGTGGTATCAAACGTCCGTTTCAGGTCTCCTCGGAATATTAAGAACGCGCGGCGCGTTACGATTAACAATCGCGGCCGAGACGCGCGCGACGCGCGGCAGCGACTAAAAACATTCGACGGGCATATTACGATCGCGTAGAAAAAAAAAAAAAAACTAATCGCACAATTATCGTCGACCTATAAATAATAACACACCGCGCGATATCATACGTGTTTTGCAATCGCGACGCGTACGAATCCATTAGCCGAATGCGTTGTTCGACGATGCGGTACAGTTGGCGAGCACAGGCCGCGGCGGTGTCGATGATTTTACAAGAAGCGCGGATAAAATGATAATTTTGTTAAACCAACGATTTCCGAGTATTTCTTCGACGGGGCATAACACAATCGCGCGTACCGACGTTGTTCGATCGTCGGAGATTAAATAGAAATCATCGAAAAGCAAACGAAACGCGATCGAAAATATTACTACCATCGTCGTGTACAACAAACACGTGTTGGGCGATCAAAAAAACTACTCGAGGATGAAAAAGATGAAAAAAAAAAAAAAATGTTTTTTTAAATGCTCGCGTAAAGAGCGTACGAAAAGTTTTCTACGAGACGTTTTCGTGTATTATTATTATTATTATTACTATTGTTACTATCTATCGACCATTATTACTATAAACGCTCGTAAGTCGACGAGATTTCGACACGCTATACGAAACGTATAGATATATTATGTTCTCTTGGCGTCGTGATCCATCCGCTTTCGTCGTGTCATCAACGAAATAACGAATGTCTTCGGAATGACGTTATACAATGTTACGGCGTTCTCGTTTTTTTTTTTTTCACTTTTATTATTCCAAGTAATAAATGACCCGTGAACACGGTGCTCACGAAATCGTCACACACACATAGTCCGCGAAGGTCCGTGAATCGCTCTTATTTTTTAATTTCTTCTCTTTTTTTTTCCTCCGCCGACTGGCACGGCGTAATTCCATAAACGGCTTATCCGTGTTGTAATCCCGTCGAACACACACACACGTAATTAACCGCCCTAATTGTTCATCGCCCACCCATGTTACGCCATCTGAATAATTATACGTCGTTATAACCGGTGTGCACGGGATTCGCAACACTATTTTACCTACGAGCAATCTATAACGTCACCCGAAACGGTTCGATGACACACCGCACAGCTCGCGTATATAATTAACACGCACGCACGGTTTTGGGTATTATTATTATTATTATTGCCATTGCCGTCCAAGTGCCGGCGGGGAAGTTTTCGCGGGGAGTCCAGAGCAGATTTTCCCGCGAGTTCCTCGACGATTTCTTTTTGACAGTCGACCTGCCGATATTTTTTTCCCACGATTTTTCCGACATAATAAAGCGGGAACGTGTGTTTTAGTTTTGTTTTCGTAAATCCAACAGTCGTTAACCATACGTGTATTATAGCGTCGCACACTTGCCGATTCGAAAATCGTATCTTCGAGTTTATAATAAACAACGCGCGGATATCATTTAACGCTTTGAATACGAGTTGAACCGAGAGAAGTTTGGGAAAGTCTCGTGTTCACGTCTCCGTATTTTATCGCGCGGCCCTGAAGTTCGCCAGCCTTTCCGCCGGCAACGATTATAAAATACTGTTTATACAAGCCACGATCGTGCCGACGACGGAGAGTAAAATAACAGAGAGTCGAATCGTACTTTTCTCATCCTAATCGTCGATATATGTATTTATATATATTATATTTTACAACATTTTCATACGAGTACGCACAAAGGACGAAGTAATGCTGTTCGATTTACACCGCGCGCGCGCGCGTGACAACGACGGACGCGCAAATAATCACACGCGTTTCTATTTTGGAAAACCCTTTCCGTTGTAGTTTCCGTTCGAGTTTAAAGGATTATTATTATGCGATCAGAACGGTATGTCTACGTACACGCCGCCGCAGACGCGAAGCGAATACAATAACTCGTCGTCGCGTACGCGGTACGGACAAAAAGCATTCTGATAAATAACACATGTTATATGGGAGTACAGTGGTCGTATATCGCAGTGGTCCGCCCCGAAGTAATGCGTGTTCGCGTGTAAACGATTGTATTGACGGCCGGTATTGTTATTTGTCATGAGGCTTTCGGAGATTTGAAAAGTACACAGACCCCGCGAGTATTGCGGACCGCGGAAAAAGTAGTAGAAAGTGCGCGGCCGACGACGTCAAAAGGAATAATAAATACGCCGCGTATTACGATAAATAATCGCGCCTGTCGGCGCGGGCCGAGAGATTCGTCCGCAGAAATGTGAAATCCACCGCGATTGTTGTGCCGTCCGCGTGTTTTCCGCCTACGGCTTTTGCGGCCTTTTACGTACAATCCGCACGCCGATCTCGAGAGTTTGTTTATCAATTCCGCGCGTACGCGTTCCCGTTCGTAAGAGAGTAAAAACCACGCGAATAATATAAATAATTCATAAACGCGTGAAAATAGTAAAGGCGAAATCGCCTACGACGATGTGTGTGTGGTGGAATTGATCGGTCGCAAAGGACGTTATTACCGCGCGCGACTATGCTTTTACTTGAAAATCGGAAATCGGGCGCGCAGAACGGAAACGACCGTGCGATTTCGACGGGAACGCGAAGTAAAACAATAATATATTTTATCGTCGACGACGAAATAACGCACTTGACTTGATCACAGTTATTCGTTTTTGGACATTTGCCATCGGGCCGGTCGATGTTAATGTTTTCCGGTACAACGGCGCGCGATATATACGAGACGTGACGTGGAAAATATGTTGACGTGCTCAATGAATATATCAGCTTACAGCGCGTGGTTTTTCGTTCCCCCCGTCGACAGATACCAGCACTATACTCGTACTCACTCGGGTTCGTTGTGAAATATCGAAATATTATATAATTATTATATCTCGATGGTATTTTTGGCAATTAAATCGACCGTTGCGAAACACGCGGCGCGCTCGATCTCGTCCGAGGGGAAATTTGATCGTTAGGCCGCTGCGATCGCGTCGCCTAATTCGATTGCTCATCGTTACGACGACGACGACGACGTGGTACGTACACCTCCGTGTGCGTGTGTAATACTCCTTTTCTCCGGACAAAACGTCAAATACGATTCTCGTTTATATCTATCGACACGTTTGCATACGCCGCGCCGCGTCGGCAACATCTACAGCGCACGGGACACACGATATGGATATAAATGACATGTACATAAAAACATAAAACGTATATACGGCGAACGCGTAATTTTATTTATATTCGAACGAGAGACACGTGCAACGGCCGTGGATATTTTATTTACACTTTTACGAGAAACGGCTGTTGTACGTTACGTCGTCGTATGCCTACACAACAGAAAAAGAGAAAACAATAAGAAGTTTGAGCACACAGACGCGTTTTAATTTCATATAATATTGTGTATTATCGTACGTTTTAATATTGTTGTGAAAGTTCGGCATACTTTTGTGCGGCGACCGCGGCGTGACTGCAGTGTAACACCCGCGTGTGTGTGTATTATGATACAGCTATTACATGCGTTTTCGATCGATACGATACGGCCCGGAGCTTACGATACGTTTCCGCGGCGGTTCCGACTCTGGACCGTCTCGTGCGTTCTGCGCGCGTATTATATATATATTATATATGATAAAAATAAATAATTAATATTTTCGCCTAGCGAAACGTAATTTCGAATAACGTTGTCGGTGTTTATTACGAGGCGGTAGACAAGACTGGTGCCCATTGCACACACTGCGTTACGATTTTCCGTCTCGGACCGGAAACGACACTCGTTACGGGTTAGGCTCGGAATTGTCGCCGTCTCTTCGAGGAACGCGTATATGCAGTCGCACTATAAGTACATAGTAATATGCGTTTCCGGAGCGAGTCTCGGCTGTTACGGGCGTGTATATTATATTCGTGAATACGTGCGCCGCCGAACGATTTACAACGATCCGTCCGGCATGACCTTGTGCCAGTTTCACGGTCGGTGATCGTCGTCGTCGTCGTCGTCGCTCGAAGAGGGCCCCGATCGTCTTTGCAGACAGTCTGTACAACTGTCATCGTCGCGTCTTCCGTCTACGCGACACTCGACACATAAAATTCATACGCGTGCGACAGGAAATTCACGTCCTCGGACGTATAGACGAATATTATTGTCGTGCGTGAAAAAATAACACCGACCGACGGGACGTGACCAGGATTTTGTCAAGGGAGGAGAGATGTTTTGATTTAAAATTTAAATATATAATCTGCGACATGCTTCACGCGCCCCCCCCCCACCGTAAATCATATTATAACGATACGCAGGTTCGATTAGAGAATATTTACTATAACTTTCGCATAAATAAGACTAAGGGAGACGCTTCGACACCCAAACGTCTCCCTGGCAACGTCACCGCGCGGGGAGGCGCGTAAACCGGACGAGACAAAACAGCGTTCGACTAGGTTTAAAAAGAATTCTGGCCTTCATCACTATGTCAATCTCTACTATTGGAATGATTATTAGTATGGAATTAAAAGTTCAACAAAAAGTTCACGCAAAGTTCACAAAAAAAAAAACAGACACGTTAACCGAGAGAAATTATAAAATTAATCTCCGAATTCCCCTCGTTCGTATTCGCGCTGGAACGAAATCGAAACGCACGCGAGACCAAAAACACGAGCTTTCGCGAGCATATTATAGTATTTTAAAGGCCGGTTATTGTTTTCGTCCCCGCTCGGAGGTCGTGGCTCGATGCTAATCGGGAACCGCTGCGCGCACTATAAATCACGATAATATTGTTATTTTTCTGATTAATAAAAAACCTCCGGCCCCGCGGGACTCGTGCGCGGGTGTCGGACATTTACCCTGGAAATTACAGAACACCGTCGGCCCGCGCACTTTCTAAACGAAACGTCGCCGTCGCGTACCTGCAGTATGCACACGCATCGCCTACACGCGCGCGCGTTAACGAAATATAGCGTCGTTAAAATCGCATTTGCACCGACGACGACGTTGCTGAAATGTACACAGACACGTACCTATATATAATATACAAGTATAGTATATATATATATATACCATTTATAAGTACATAAGCGCGTTCGCTGCGGCGGCGGCGGTCACGGTTAGTCGAGCTCAAATCGCGCGTTAGGTTCTCAAATAACGTTCTTAAAGTTTCGTGGCGATGATATCATACGCACAATACGTTATAATATTTTCGCGGGTCATCGATATCGTATGGATACTGTTATTATTGTAATTCGAGCGGACGTTAATATCTATATATAATATATTGACGAAACGAACGAAATAATATTGAAATACAATTTGGAATGCGCCCGGTTCGTCGTAAACGATGGCGCGCGTTCGTACACTCGCGCGCGTCTCGTGAAATGGGACACTCTCGTCGGTGCAACTGTTCAAACGTGCACGTGCATTTATCTGTACACGTACGAGCAGCCGGCGTTGTTTGAACAGCGATGAATTATACACGCGGTTAACGTGTACGTATAATATTATACGTCGTTGCAGTGAAACTACGCACACGACGCGTCGTGTAAACACTTTATTTTCGTCAAGGCTTTTGTGGGGGTGGGGGGGGGGGAACTATCGTTCGAACGGCACGCGCGATGACGGATATTCGGAATACAAAGTGTGTTATTTAAAAAAAGCGCACGCTTATGTCGACTAGCCCGTGTGACGAACATAACGTTTTAATTATACGTATTGCTAATAAGCGTATTGTGAAAACGGCAAAGGCGGACGATAACTGTTCACGACGACAACAACGACGGGGAAAACTCATTTTAAAATTATCGACGACAAACGTTTTAGCCGAAGCGTCCTAACGCGCATAGCTTCCGGCGATGTCGGAACACTACGTTTCGTTTTACCGACTACTAAGGGAATTCTAATGCGTAAAGATTTGTGTGTTTTTCTTTTTATTCCTGTCGGAAGTAGGTATATTGAAATCACGTCGTCAGTCAGTGAAAACTCGCTATTTTCCGCGTCAAACGTATTAAAAATTCACAAGATATTATCTACAGCAGGCCGTATAATATATTATAACGACTCTAGTCCAACCGATACGCCTATTATACAGTGCCCGTACGTCAAACAATGGATTATATTCCACTCCGGCTGCAATAATAATAACAATTCGGAAATCAGTGTAAAGTTACCGAGAGTAGTGTTTTAATTGTTTCAGTTAACAAGGTAATAATTTGCGCGTTAAGAACCACAAACGTATGAATACGCGCGCGCGCGCGCGTTGGAATATAAGACAATAGCAAAAACAAATTACAACCAAACGTACGAGGAGTATATATTTAAAAATCGTACGCGATCCGTCGACGAGCCAGCGCGATCGATAGGCATCGACGACGGGAATGTTGACGGCGGCGTATACGAACGATTATTAATTTCGTAATGGATTTTTCTGACGTTTCGGCCGCAATGGTAAATAATCCGCGCCGGGGGAAACAACGGCGGCGGCGTTCGTAAAAACACGGTTTCCATTCATTCGTACCGCAGACAATAAGTGCATTGTGTATAATACGGGGACGGTATACGTGATGACGACGTCTGGGTCGCCGGTAATGGTGGAATTCCTCACCGTGAAAATCCGTTCCGAATGACTTTCCACGCCGAAACACGGTTTTCATAACGATTTTACGTTTTGGGCCCGGCGAGATTGGAAAAACGACAACCCGCTAATCGGCCGCGAAAACGTTACGAACGGAATACGTGTCGGCGCGGCATTGCGCGTCGTCGTGAAAAATTAGTTTCCCATTCGTTTCAGGACAGGTAATTAAAACGCGAGAAAAACGAACTCGCGCAAAGCGGGAACCTATAATATGACTGAAATATATTATGGATTTTGTACGAGACGGAAAACCGCTTCCGACTGTTAGCCAATTATACACGGCGGGTACCTAAAATACGTAACGTCGTACTGCTGCATGGTAGCTATGTAGGTTAAGCCGATTCGTGTTGTTCAACAGCCGCCCTGTATTTGGAAGCGACGATATTGTTGATAATATATAGACGCGCCGCCGTCGTCGTCGTCCCGATGGATTTCGTAAAAGAATCGCCGGCGACGACGCGGACACTTCGGACCGTTATTATTACGGATGAGAACCGCGCGCTTTTGACACCGTATACGGTGCATTTTATTATGTTATATCGCCGCCGCGTCCAACGGTATTACCAGTATTTCCAGTACAACACGCGGATGCGGCGACGAGATTATGAAGATATTGTTGTTATCTAATAGTACGATAGCAATATTATTATGTCACCATTCGATATTTCGTTTTGACGTTTATTTATTTATTTATTCGTTTTACTTCCGTGGACACGCGATCGCGCGTCAAGTCCCGCGTACGTTCTTCGAACATTCACAAACGACGAGAGATCCGATCGAGCCACGTGTCGGCTGTTTGCCCCGACCGACAGACCCTGTGCAGCGCGGAGCGGGCGTAAAAATATTGTCGAACGACGCGCGCGACGTTCGAATATTGGTCGTGGAAAAAAATTCTCGATTTCCCGGTGTTGAAACGCGCATCGCGAGATGGTAAACGATTCGAAACACACGACGACCAGTTGCTCTCCTCCGATCTGTTTCCGATTTACAAACCAGAAAATCCGTTGGTCGCCGGACGTCGATCGGTTATTAGTTCGTTACGATTACGAGTGGCCGCCTAGATCTCTGGGACCGTAAAATATGTTATTTTATTTCTTTGGCGCGTAAAAGAGGGAGATTTTATCTGGGTTACGTCTTAATTACATTAATCGCCGTCGCATTAATACACTAATCGAATCCAAAAAAACGTGGCGCAGTACGGTTTAATTGTGGTCCGGCGACCGGTTTATAACATTTGTGATTATATGCATTTCAATATCAAATCAAATAACGCTACTCGACGAAATGTTATTTTATAAATAGCGGCGTGTCACACATACGTATTATAATACATCGCTGTTGTTATAATTATACGTAAAATGACGTGTGTTGAAGCAGCGCGCGTTTTGAATTTCCACCGCGCTGTCGAAATTATAAATAACGGTTCGCGAACGCCAGTTTATCGGAATAATGTTTGACGATATTATTTATAATATGTTTACTCGGTGCAATTTTCTAAAACAAAAAACTAAACGTATTTACAATCTTCGTCATTATAATATTATAATACGGTTATTGCTATAGACACCACGAACAAATGACCGAATAAAAAATAAAATGTGTAAAATTGTTTTTACGTTTTTTTCGAACGAAATAAAAACTAGTTTTGTATATATTGACGTGGTTTTATGTCGGCGAACGCTTTTGAATTAATATTAATTTATTTTCTTTCTAATTTCTCGACTCGTATACAATCGATCGTTTATGAAAGTTGTGCTAAGTAGATTGCGCGCTGTACGCGTTGTGCGTACGCCTGTCAAAATCACGAAATCACCATTAGTTTTTTCGAAAGAATATTGTGTATTCACTAATTTCCTTAATTTGTTCGGTCAGGAAATAATGCGCCGGAACACAAAAGCTCAACGTCCGAACGCTAGATTTACGCGCTATTCATTTCGCGAGCGAATTCGATCGTTCGCAAACTTCGAGACGTTGATTATTTTCTAAAACACAATTTTTCGCATATTGTCCCACGAGGCTTTCAACAATGATAATGTACAGTTATGCACAAGCGATTTACTACACGTTATACATAATATAATACTCCGGCGTGTGTACTGCATTATAAAATTACGTATTTGTTAAGTATTTCGAACGTTTTAAATTCTATAATTTGCCGTGTACGATTTTTTATATTGTATACTGCACATATATATATATATATGAGAGTATATATATATAATTATCTATATATATATATACATATTTATCGCCAATAATCGTCACGAACCGTTCGTCGAGCACGAGGATCGTAAATTTTAATGGAATTCTATAGGAAAAATTATACGGCGAATCCGGCGCGAAAACGTACAATTTGCCTTTGGAATTTAATAATCGCACGCCGCCGCCGCCGCTGTTGCACATACGCGGCAGACATGCAATCCGATCGGATATTAATACGAGCAAAAATGAGGGCGCGACGGCAAAAAAAAAAAAAAATGAAAGTGATATAATTGCTCTATTGATTGCGCAGGACGTCCGACACGAATAATTGTAGTATATTGGTTCGGACGACGAGTAATATGGAAGCTGTTAGAGGCAAAACTCATCGCGTGGCATTGTCGTCCTGCGCGAAATTCGTGACATTGTATTTGAACTCTGCGCGAGCTCACGTGATGATCCTCGATCGAGATTTTCGGTCGAAAGTTCGCTGCCCGGATAAAATACATCGAATCGTACTTTCCGCGCGAATCGCTTATTATGTAGCACGGTGAACAACGTTTTGTTTTCCCTACCGTATAACATGTACTCCGCGCACGTTATGAGAAAACGCAATCGCCGAGAATACGGCGATCCGTCGTACGTTTAATTAATAAAAACAATATTTCGCTACGGACCGGTCGTTTTATGGCCGGTCATTGATCGATATACTATCACGATTTCCATTCGGTGGCCGACATTGCCAGCGATGTTAATCGTTAGATCGCGATGTTCCAGCAGGACGACCCGGGGTCATCCGCCGGACTTACGGCGGCGGCGGCGAAGGAGACGGCTGCGACAGAAACCAAAACGACGACTAGAAAAAATATTTTCTTTTGAAACATATATAATTGAAATTCAAACGCCCAAAATCCGACATCATTTTTATCGGCAACGGCGACGAGAAGAATAAGAAAGAAAAAAAGAATACGGACAAATGTCGAGTGCAAAAAAGAAATGTAGTGTTAATTAATTAAGAAAATTGGCCGACACGAATAAAATACAAACTGTATCTATATAACATAATAATTACTCGTGTGTCGACCGAGTAATACAGTCTGATTCGCGTTGAAAGAATCATCCTGTATCGGTGATGATGGTACGCTCATCGGTCCTCGAAAACGAGCGAGCCTGTCGAGCAGAAAGGAGACGCGCGGAGTGGAACGCGCGCGCCCACGGATAATGAGTATATTAGTATCTGATATGTCTCGAAAAGGATTCGATGCGTATATATATATATATAGGAACCGGAGATGAGCTTTTGTGCGCAGGACTAGTGTGTTGTTTTCGCGTCTGTAGATATAAACTTCCGCGTCGGTAATCGGAGGCGCGAGAAGAGGGGAAAAACGTTATTTCATTATCATACGATATTATAATATATAGTGTATAATTATTATATATATCGTCGTGTTTTCAGCGCGCGAGTGCAACGTTAAAAAGTGAATACGACGGAAGGAGGCCAATGTGTCCGAAGCCTACATACCGACGGCGGCGGCGGCGGTCTTTCACCGGAGGCGCATTTTTCTCTCTCTCTACATATATATATATGCGTTTCTTTGTACATATTTCGTTTTCCTAAAAATACGTATTGACCGATCGCGCGAGGCGAGAGAAGGGGCGCGCTTGTAATTTAACTCGCGGTGATGGGTACAGTAACAATAACATTATGTTATACGTGTGTATATAATATAACATACTGAGCGTGGCGTGCGAAAACCGCCGGTCGTCGTCGCGGCGAGTTTTTCGTCGGCCGCACCGCACGAACGAAATAATGATAACTTACAAAACATCGGTCCGTACGTTTTTTTTTTTTTTTTTTTCGTAATCGTTATTATTACAATCGACGCGCTCGTATCGAACAGGTACCACGGCACACCACGGCGGTGACAACTCACTGTAAATGGGTTTCCGTTTCCATTTTCCAACCCGCAAAAACGTCCGCTACGATAATAATAATATAAACCATATTATAGTCGTGTGCGGCGCGTGCTGCTGTCGGTCGTACCGGAAACATTCGTATCGCGAATAAAACGCGCGCGCGTGTGATACATACATAGTAGTAACACGTAGGGTATACTGCAGCTGGTCTGCGGGGAAAAACTTCAAAAAAATACATTATAATGATGACCGTTCTTCGACTCGTGTGTAATTATCGCGAATTAGAATAAACGTTGTTTTTAGATGCCTCCAGAACACACCGCGGCGGCGTCACAATATCAGCGTTATTGGCGGCGCTAATTACCCATCGCGAAAATCGACGCGCTTCACCTTGAACCTATTTCTATACGTACGACTCGTCGCGCGTCCTTCGTCCGTTTAAATAATGATTATCGTTAAAATTAAATATATGTCACCTGCGCGACGCGTGCCCGTACACAACGGACACAATCGATCGTACACTCCGTTTTTATAATACGTATACGATAACAATAATTAACGCAAATCATCGTCAATTAATCCGCGAACAACGATTAGAATTTAATAATGTGGCTCGGAAAACAATTGGTTTTTTTATTTTTTGCCCCCGACGTCAATGACGTAGGCAGTATTATTATTGTTAAAGTGACGATTATAGACACACTGTTTACACACTGTCACGCGCGCGTTTATCGAACGGGATACGGGTGACGAATATAGTTACGATCGTGCGGATTACAATAATATGTTTTTCGGCCGCGGAATTGTCGAAATCGACGGGCGAACGTCTCGTACGAATTATTTGATTGATAACTCTGGATATTATTGAGGCTCGATTTCGAACAAACCGATCGTCGTCGGCAGGTTAAGAAGTCCGCGCCGGAAAAGAAGTGAACCACGCCGACCGAGTCGTATCGCGATTCGAAACCATACGCGACACTCGGTATTCGTCTCGATTTATGCGGCCGAATAATCGAAACGGCGAGCGTGTGCGTTGATTATTTACTTTTTCATTTATTTGTTGTTAATTGGTTTTGGCCCGCGGGCGCATCGCACGGGCTCGCTCGCCGTCCGCCATCGTCCGTTTCTCCGTCGCGACACAACACGGGGGAAAACGCCATTGTCGCGCATCGTACGTGATGGTCCGCACGCGTAAGTAAAGTAAAAAACGAGCCGATGCACGCGCGATTTAATTATAATAATATATGCGCGTATGAGAATAAATCGCGTGACCATCTATGGTTTTCCGTTAACGTAGTCGATTGGAAACGAACGAACGACACTGTACTGGTCTTTTCACTTTTTTTTTTTTTCTTCGTTTTCCATACGACGATAATAATTTTATTTTTCTGCGTCGATTTTTACTAAAAAAAAAAACTTTTACTGGATTTCTAATCCTACTCGAACACACACACACACACGGTGCAATTAACATAAACGTACCTATGATGGAACGACGACGTCAGTAAAAACAAAGAAAAACGCGCGCGCGCGCGCGCGCATATCGCGAATATATTCGACGTGCAATTCGTCCGATAATTATCGTCACAGACGCGAAAATCGAGCCGCGCAATTAGTCGGGAAAAACAATAGCCTAGCTCACACGGCTACTTGCAATTATTATGAAAAATACAGCAGGTAGGTAAAGTCGACGATAATAATATACTGTTTTATTCGTGCATACGCGTAGAGCCATTAGGAATGAGCGCGAGTTGTGCGCGCGCGTGTAATTGAATTCGCTCGTATTATTTACTCGGAAAAATATGAAATTTGAGTATGTTTTTCTCTCTGGTTTTATTTGTTGGCGAAAAGAAAAACGTACAAATATTTTACTTAAAAAACAACACACACACACAAAACAAAAGCGTAGTAAAACGCTTACAAAAAAAAAAAAAAAACACTGTGGTAATGATTCACATCATCGTTTTTTTTAAGTCTGTTTGAAATTCCATTGTAAACACACAAATAACGTAATATTATAATATTATAATGATGTTACGAATAATTCATACGCGCGTACGTCGAGACAATATTCACGTTTGTGTGCATTACAATAATATTATTTGTTTATACGAGTTCCTACGCATAATGTCCATGACCAAAAATAGTTTTCTACAATATCGCGTACGGTTTTTTATTTCTCACTGTCTCTCAAGAGGTTCCGTCGTCGTCGGCGCGAACGTCGTTTCGTCTGAACAATAACGACTGATGATACTTGGGAAAAAACTTTTCGCCCGATCGATATTTAAACGGGCATTCCACGTCGTCGGACACGCCAAACTTTTTGCTCTCGTCGTCGGCAACGACTATGTAATATTACACTTATATCGATCGTACCGCGTCACGTCCGATGTTTTCACCGGCGAGACTGCCGGACCCGATGAAAAAAACCGAACGACGCGAACGATAGACGATAATTAAAATTAACAAAACGCGCGCGAACAGACCCGTCTGCTGCTGCCGCCGCGCCGCCGCGTCGTTGTGGGTCACGTTCCTTTTTTTTGATATTTTTTTCGTCATTCTTTCTCTCTTAATTGGTCGGTAATTACATTGTCGACGCGATATTTTCGTGTACGTATCAAGGATTTTCGCGCGCGAAGGACTTTACGCGAATTTGTGACAATCGTTTATTAACAGCCCACGGATAATACGAACCGCGACGTATATACACGCGGGCGACAATGACAAACGAATGCGTTTTACACGTTGTAGTTTATTTTATTTTTTTTTTGTTATTTGTTTAATTATTTGTTTTTTAATTTTTTCTTTTTTTTGTTGATAACGCTTTTGACCGGTCGTACTTGTAAAAAAAAAAGTAGCTGACCGTGGGTCAGGTACGCTGCGGGTGCCCGCCGCCGCCAGTCGGATTATTATTTTTTTCCCGTCGCGAGGAAACAGTATCATACTACGTAATATACAACAAGCACGTCAATAATTTATACATCCCTCTCCGGGAGGGCAGACTTTTTATCCGGTACAGATGTTCCCGAGAACCGAGCAGTAAAAAACAACGTTTAAGTAGCCGCGCCGCCGCCGATGACAACACAACATCCACTGTTATATATATATATGTGCCACGCCAGTATATGAGTTCATGCCGCCGACACTGTTTATCGGTCCGACGCGAGTGTCAGCCGATAATGGATTTTTTAAATCTTAATGCGTTTAATAATAAAAAAAAAAACAGTAATAAAAAAAAAAAAAAACCAGAGTTTCATTATTACTTCGATCTATTCGGCCGTAGTGTTTGTGTACTGTACACCGTGGAACAGGTTTACAAAATGTATGCGTAAAATATCGAATCGGAAATTACTGGGAATTCTCGAAAAGTTCACAGTATTGTGAGATTTCAATTGTTGTTTGGAATGATAATGTTTTTTTTTAAAAATAAAAAACCCCATAATACCGTCCAAGGACGTCCTTAATTATTATTACCTACACTACTTAGAGGTCGATTTTGTGTACTTTATTTTGACCTTCAAACGGCGGCGGCGGCGGCGGTGTAATATATTCGAAACACAATTAATTTATGCCGTTGGGTCGGGGAAAAATGTCCGTTTATAAAAATAAACTATCACTTTTTCTTCGACGGATCGACAATAATAATAATAATAATATACAGTCGTACACTAGCAAATCGTACTTTTAAAAAAAAAAACCGTCAACGTGTTTAATTCGCTCGGCGCTACTGTCTAACTACGGCGCGAAATCGAAACACGCAATATTTAAAACCCGACGGCGCGGTGGTTTCAGCAGGATTTCGATTTTAAATTCTCTATATTATCATTTTTTTAGTGATGGAATTCTCGATAAAAAATATCATAGCCGTATTAATACCTACGATTTGAATACAAAGTAATGCGCACACGCCGTCCGTCCAACTATTTGTCAGCGCACATCAGGTACCTACCAATAGTGTAAACGCGGAAAAACAATTACCCCGGCGAATACGGCACGTGAAATTTAACCAATTTAACGAGTCGGTATATTATTGCGATAATACAACTGCCGCAACTCAAACACGGATAAATCCTCGCGTAACATCCCTAACTCACCACGACATCCGTCCGAAATATCATCGATAATCGCGTATAAATTATAATCTAATATTGTCGTACGATAATATTATACGAAAGCGAATATTACTGTACACGGACGAGCCGTACAAAACGTAAACTAAACTTTCGTACGCTTCGGGCGGCCAAGAACATAATATTTCGGAACGAGAAAAAAAGAATACAAAGCAACGTACCTGCAAAATACAATGACGTTGTCGACGAATTCACGTACAAAACGCGTTATGTGATATTAAAAACCGCCAACGAGCCCGCCGCCGCCGCCGCCGCCGTTTCACTGGTCAGTGACTCCGGCGAGTATCATTATTATTAATATGAAAAACGATATACACATTTGAGGGCGAGGGAATAGTGGCTATGCGTCGAAACTCGCGCTTCGGACACCGGGCACCTCGGCGCGCGCGGACGTCGTCGCAGTGAAACCACATCGTTCGACCGGAATATTATTGAAGGTTGGACGGTCGGTTTCAGACGTTTTTCCCCTTTGCGGTCGAGAGCAAAACGAGAGAATTTAATACCGGCAACGTATTGGCGATCGGTTCGCGGCTAAACGTTATTATCGTACGGCGGCGGCGGCGGCGGAGTTTTTTCTATTTAAATAAAATCGTTTCTCGTCTCGCGGCGCGTCGGGGCGTTCGCGTGCCGCCGATCCGTATACACGGCGCGCGCGTAAAAAATACGCTACGGAAACGACGGGAGAAGGAAAAAAAAACGACGCCCGTAATAGTATATTATAAGACAAAGGGTGTAATCTACACGCGGCGTCCTCCCACCCCCGTAGAAAACGCCGTACGGTCGGACGAGATCCGTCACGCACGCGTGAAATCGTTTCGCGCGGCGACAATATACGTACTCGCCGTGTAGCGGTCTCGGCGAGGATTCGTTTCGATATTCGGTGTGTTTTTTTCTTCCTACACTAGGCATATTGTTCCCCGCCACCACGCGAATCGTCTCCTCGCAGTAACCCAGAAAGAAAGGGAAAAAAAAAACTGTCAGTCTCGACGATACGCGTTTTGGGCGGCGCTCGACGACGACTGCGACTATTATTACGCCGGCATATCGTGTCGTAACATCGTCTTCGGCATGTGCGTCATCGATTTTCTTCCCTATATCACGCGCTCCTCTACGGTGCACCACAGATAACGTGCGCGCCCGAGAGATCCTCGCGTAATAATAATAATCACTGCATGCACTGCAAGGATTATATAAAACAGGAATACTCCGATCACGAACTACCGCGGCGAACGACGACGGCGCAGCGTACCGACGTATACATAATAATATTGTACGCACATATTATAATAACGCGATCGCGAGTCGTCCTCTCAGACGTATTATTATTATAAAAATTATAATATAACGTTACACATTTACACGCGGCGACGAACGACGTTTTTGGGAACGACGTCCCGAAAGGGAAAACGGAATTCACACGTACGATTATTTCAAAAACGCCATGTACTTGTTGTGCTGTTGTTTGGCCAATCCAAAAACGGCGATCCGACGACGGTTTTCGTCACACGCGCGGGACCGGTCTCGCTCTTTCTCTCTCGCCGCGGCACGCAGACGCCGGCCGGGCGAAAGCAAAAACGACGCTTTGGCGCGCACGGCTCGTTATTATTACAATCGCTATATAGATATAAATAATATATATAACATGTGTAGTATGTACATGTACGAACACACTCGCACGACTACCGTCCGGTTTGGTTTAGGTTTTTTTTTTTTTCATTTCGGCGGTCTGTTCGAAAGTCAAGGCCGCGATAAAAATGTTATCTTTTCTCTATTCGACGGGTCGAAACAATTTCCCTTTTCTTTGCGCGTGGGAAACGTAAACGTATTCGCGAAAAAAATAATCCGACGCTAAGAAATGTCGAGACCGCGAACCGTCTCGTCCTAACCAACTCGGATCCTCGGATACTCTGCGCGCAACGATCCTTGCGAACAAAATACCCAACAAAACACATCAAACACACAGCCGTCGTCGTCGTGATGTCATTAGTCACGTCGTCGAATATTATACTTCATATTTTATATTGTTATTATTATGTGTCTTCGTCCGCGTTTATCCCGCGCGGGACTAACGAGTTTGACCTCAATTCAGTAATACGCGCGCGTGTACAGGGTGATTTTATTTTTTACGCGAGATCTCACTCGCCGAGATACTGCCCGGAATTCGTATGACATTGTATTGGGTGCAAGAAATTGACGTAGCAGTCGCAGCGGACGAACGTTTGAAAATCCAAAGTCAACACACACAAACCGCAGAGAGAACGTAAACAATTCAACAACAACAACAAATGGTATATCCATAACGGTTTTTATTCGGTAAATCAACCGATCCAATGAGATTAAAACGGCCGATTTTTTCCCAGATTTTCTTTGAAAAAAAAACCATCACCCTGTATATTATAATAATAATAATATATATTTATTTATGTTACGCTATATTATTGTACGCTCATAAACCTATATTATTTTATTCGCCGTCATACGGGACACACACGTGTCGAATATTTCGTTTCACAAATGCGCGTGATGTCTGTATACATACATATATATATATACATATATACGTATATAATCAGGTTATATATTATTATAACGACCTGACATTATAATACGCGACGACTGTTCTATTATCAAATCGTTGTTCTTCTTCTCGCGTATATATACGTGTAGCGTTTCGTCTGCTACTTCGTAATTGTATTATTTATTTCATAACGCGCGTGCATATTATTCCTCCGACTCGCGTTGGACCATCGACGCGCTTTCGACCGTCGCAAACGACGGTATACATTACAAGTGTACCCGCACGTGTAAATGATTCGCACGGATAAGCCGACGACGGCACAATGTGATATTATATTATATTGTCGCCGTCGCGTATTATAGTCGTTGTAAACCTCGCAGACCTCGACGGCGTCGTCGTCGAGAACGTTTTGAAATTTCGCCGCGTCGCGGATCGCAGTTTTTCCTAGTCTACGGTGTTCCGGAGTCACACCGATTGGAAACGATCCTCTCGAGAGGCGAACGACAGACAGACGCGTCCGACGGACGAGGAACTCCACAACTGCTGCAGACGACGGCGAGCGTAAAAATCTCGAGATTTATCTATCATTATTATTATTATCTTTCGTCCGGTTCGCGTACTCACATAATATATATATTTTCATGATAAATGTGTACAGCGCATATCCGTCGTCGTATTTTTATGCGCGCACCAACCGGCGCGGCGGCGGCGGCGGCGTTAAGATGGCGCAATTTTTTTCACCTCGGGTAGTCGCATCGAGTCTTTTTCTCGAGTTACATTCCGATTGTCTGGACCTCCATATTGGGTAACACGGGGGAGGTAAAAACGTCTTGGAACGTGTAATCCCGTCAATATTTTTACGACACTCGTCTCCGTGCGGCAGAATTATTGCTGCAAATACTATAGAGAATATAATACGAATCCGTACAAAAACGGCCGACACAATAATACTCGTTTGTTTGTTCTTCAATTTCTATATATATATATACGTATATAAACATTTTTTTTTTTTTTTATTTGCTCCGAGATGCGACTACGACGTGGAAAAATCTTTTCTAATATACGACTCATATTTTCTTATTTACCATCGACACACGTCATTACAGACGTGTCCGTCCGTTTAAGTGCATTATGATTACACTGTATTATAGCTGTTACTGACTGAAATACTATGTGAATTATTATTATAAAGATCATCTCTCGGCTTCCGTCAAACCGTTCGTGAGGCTTTGGCCCGTTTTACCTTTGATCCGTTTCGTCGGCGCGTAATAACATACATTTCATTTGGCGAACAAGCACATGACAAATATAACTTGCTGAAAATAAGCTCTTTGATCGTACTGATCGCGTGCGGCTGTTGTATGTTCGATCGCTGTCCGTTGTGTAATCGGTGAAAATATCCGTCCGAAACGTTATCGACGAAAGACATTTCAAACAAATAATATTAGTTTGAAAACGTTTTCACACGTCGTTAATGAACACGAAACGTTAAAAAGAAATGTGGTAAATCTACTCGGTGCGTTAGAGTTTCTATACGGTCTTGCGCGGGGAATAGAATAGTATTGCACTTAACGATATCGATAATAATACTGCGGTTTATTTATTTCGCGTCTGAAACCCAATACCGTCGTCGTTTCGATACGATATGTTATTGGCGTGTAAAAAAAAAAAAACAATAATATTTTTCTCTAGCTACAATTCGCAGAACTAAATACGAACTATAGGCCGATACTTCCTAGCTGATAATTATTCAAAATATTCTATACAATATCAATGTCAAGGACGGTAGAAATAACGATCGATGTCAATTCATAGTACAACTTCATCGCGCACACACGCAATCCTTTGGCACTAACAACTATTATTACACTAACAATTATGTAATATTATACCTTTCTTTTCGTTCTGCTTCTTTGATTTGCAATTAAATCGATCGGCTGACGTTCGCGTTATCTCTCAGATATACATTTTGATTTGTTCGATTTCACATAATGCTCTGAGCAGCACTACTAGCTGTCTACTCGAGTGCACTGCGTACGTAATATTGTACGCGACGTAGCTCTGTTTATTTATTTTTTTTTATCTATTTTTAGTATTATTCTACGGACATTCTACGGACGTGTAGGCACAATGATCAAGCAAAGCCGTTAGGACGCAGGTCGTCTTAATCTTTCTGACTTAGATTTGAAAAAAAAAAAGCCGCCGTTCGCTAAAACTACGCACTACCTAAATATACACCCGGGAAAAGGAGAAGCACAAATGGCGCGTTTATCGTCGTTTTCCTTTTTGTTTCTTCTAATCATCGTCGAGCACGCGCGCCGCCGAGAAGACAATTGGCGTGTAAAGTCGAAAACACGAAAAACAAATACAATAAGAACAATATTTCCCGCGCCACTGGGTCAGCGCGTCTGCAGTACACTGCACAACTGCAGGCGCGCGCAAAGCGTGTTGTTTATGATTATACTTTTATATACGAGTATACGTATTTATATATATATAGAGATGTTATATACACAATATATACATGCGCGAGCTGCAGCGAGTGCGCGGTGGCGTCGAGGAAAATGAAAACAAAAGCGAAACACCTGCGCCGCGCGTATTGAGAACGGCATGATACAGCAAACGCGGCCTATTTCCGATATCATAAATTGATATATATATATATGTGTGTGTGTGTACGACGTATACGATATATCGCCGGAGCAGGTACACGCATTAATCTGGCGATTCGTATTGAATGTCAAATCACACGGATGTGTATTATTTTATTATTATTCTCTCGTCTGCCGACGTTCACGGTTCGACACCGTGCCGATGTGTACAAGTGTATTATATACGTGTAGCTGCAGGTATGTGCGGCAAATATATATATATATATACACACACAATCCACTAACGGGGCGAAAACGTTTCGAATCATGCGCGCAAACGGCCGTACCACGTACTATTATTACTATATAGGCAATACTACTACTACTACTGTTGTTGAATCGACAAAACGTTGACCCACATATCATCGCGTACGCGCGCACACGCCGTACTCGATTCCTGATTTCCGTGGGAACTACGGCCATATACAAACGTACCGTATATTACCTGGTACATAACATATAGGTCTATAATAGCAAACCGAATGCCGAGTGGTACGCGCGGACGGTATCGTATAATTCGTACGCCCGCGGTGCAGGACGATCGACCGCGGTGTCTCGTGTCGCGATCCTGCGTGTGTGACGCACGACCGCGGAGGAAGGGATGATTACGCGAGGAGTGCGAAGCGGTCACTCCGAGGATCGGATACGTGTCGTTTCCGACGCACTATAGAGCTCGGCGGCTGTTTGTGTGAGCAAAGACGTTAAAAGGCTCTCGCGAGCGTGTGAGGAGCCGACCGCCTGGAACGTTTTAAAACCGTGTGATATACGACGTGTTTATATTTTAAAAGTCAATAATATCGCATACAATATAGTCGGGGGGGGGATGAAATATAATATATAGTATCGTATAAAATATCTTATGAGAATAACACACAAATCATTCATATTTTCCAAAGTACTCTCACACATGATAACCCGATTGAAAACAATCGTCCTGTACACGAATATATGTATGCAGTGCGGATTGCACCGCGTAATTCACAGCCGGTTGCGAAATTTTTGACTCGCGTCATTGAGTAGCCCACATGTGTTTTAGAGAGAAAGAGAGAGAGAGAGAGAGAGGACGAAAAAAGAAAACCGCGATAAATACGTCCGGCCCGATACCATATTATTATAATTATTATTATATGCTGGCGGACGATTAGCGTTGCGATGAGGGTTCCGCGATGAAATAGAAACGCTATCGCAGTCGTTCGAAACTTTTCGCCGACAACACGTCATAATATATTATTTGATACAGCAGCGTCGGCTGCAGAACGACCTTGTGCCATTATAAATCTAGCGAAAAAAATCGACGTACCCGTACGAATACATAATATTGTATACGATAAAACGTATCTTTTTTACATTTTTTTTAACCGCCATCAATCGCATGCCGTCGAAATCGCAGAGCCGTCGATTGCAATAATATGCGGAACGAGATAACTCGTGCACTGCATCAACGGCATATTGTGCAGTGGACGCAGAGTAGTTCTCATGGCGAAAATTCGACGAGGTCATAAACGATAAGTCGAGAAGAGGCTCTACGCAGTTGTGCACCGCCGCGCAGACAAACGGTCTGTATACAACTGTTTTGGGAAAAACGGAATGAAAATAAAGTATCTGCTTATGGGTGTAATTTTATTATTATTATTATTATTGTTATATCTTTCGTAGACGACCGACGACGTATCCGAAACTATATGCGGCCTACACCACTACGCTCACACAACGATCAGTTTCGTTTCGGTCCGAAGACTTCTGCCGCTGCGCCGACGACGGTTGCGCAACGCCTATATATACAGCGGTATCGGCAGAGATCGCGTTTCCATCGTTTTAAACGGCGGCGGCGTCACTATACCGCACAAGCCACTGGTACACGCACGCATAATAATACATAACAATATAATATTATATACGTGTTGTTGAACGAAATGTGTCTCACTCCCGCGCTCCCCCAACGCTTGCGGCGGTTTCGAAACTGTAACGCGCGGGGCGCATCGAGCCGTTTAAAATAATCGAACAAACGCAGAAGAAATAAGAAAATCAACCGCGCCGTGTATGCGTTATATTATTATTGTTAATATCACGTGTGTGTATGCGCGCGTATGTACATAATAATACGGTTGCCATTAAAACGACATCAACCGCGCGGCGACTTAAAAAGACTCTACGGTGCCCCAGTCGACGACTGCGGCACTGACTCCGGGATAATATGGAAAGCAAAAACTTCTGACGCACCGGAACGTGAACATTATGATATCGTAACGATATTGTATGTTTATACGAGTAAATAAGCTGTAGGAACACGTCTATGACGATAATAAAATAAAAATGATATAGCGTATGAAAAAATACACGCCGCTCGGCGCAAGGTGACGACGGACATTTTAGCGCGTATAGCCCGTAATTATACCGTTTATTCGGAGCAATTTACATGTTTTATTTTGTTATTTGCCCGTTTAACGTTCCCATAGTTCGCGCGCGATTGGTCGCGGCCCGCGTCACAGCGCGCGAAACTCAACCGACTGTGTACGTGTGTGTTTGTGTATTTGTGACCCACATCGACGATATGCGCGCTCACGCGAGCATCACCCCGGACGATGTATTGAATATTGATAGATAACAACAACAATAATGAAAATAATAATAAAACAGGGACACGACGAAGAGAGCAGAGAATGAGAGAGAGTGTAACTGCATGCGTATCATCATATTATAGTCTCCCGCGCAGTCGTCCGCGTTCTAAAGATGCGACCCCGCGGATCGGCTCGTGGGAAAACTATGGAAATCGCGATAATATAACGCGCGCAACATAATGGTAATAATAATAATCAACAAAGAGATAACGATAAAACCGACGGTGATACTCGCGCTTCTGTTTTGTGTGGGCGGGACCATTTAAACGCAGTGTTTTACAACGCATAATCACGCCGAAATATATATTATTGCGCGCGATATTGATGTATAATAACGATTATTAAAAAACGCTACGTCTCCGGCGACGACGCGGAGAAGGAGCGCGAGAACCGGACGGGCAAAACATTGGGCATATACCTACGTGAAATCATTCCGCGCGCGATATTTACAAAAGAGTTTTATGATTTGCATATCATCGTCGCGTATATTATGCGCGCGCGCGCGCGTTCGATTCACCGCATACGAGTGCGAGAAAGTTTCATTTATTATTATTCCCCCGATAACTCAGTCAGTAGGTTATCGTGAATGGAAACTGGAAATTCGCATTATGTAAACCCAATAAAACTCATCGACACGTCCGACGTTAAAACGCGAATTTGTACTTTCATTCCCGCAGCGGCGGCGCGACAACAAACCCGTCTCGAGTGTCGCGCGAACCGATTTTATAATTTTATAGCACATCATAAATATTTACGAACGCGAGAGAAGGCGTAGGTAGTTACGGGCTATTTTATCGTTTTCGACCGTCGTCCGATCGGTAGTAAGCGATCGACGGAGACTAAAAAAAAAAAAAAACGCACGCACTATACGCTTTTCGCGCGACCGTTCGAATCTTTTAGAATAACAGGTATACAATACGCGAAATTATTGAATCGCGGTGTATCTACCGAAAACATTTGACCTGTCATCGTTACTATTTCGCGGTGTCCCCTGCAGTTTGGCTCACGCGCGATTTATCATAATATACGCTCGCGTCGTTAGTAATATTTCGGTTAGAGTAATCGCGTCTCTCGGACCTTTGGGGAAGAGGTCGTCTCGACACATCACACGGCGGCGCACACGGGGCAAAACGTGACGCTCTCCCACCCGTCGTTTCGCCGTCCGACCGTACGAGGAAAACATCATCACGCACCACTATATAACCTAACCGACGCGAAGCGGCGCCCGCGCCGCCGTCGGATTTCATCGTAATCACGCGATTTATTTCGTTTTTCTCGGGCAATTATATTATTTACGGGCAGAGTCGCGGACGCTGTTTTTATTTCTCTCTCTCTGATTACCCCCCCCGGGACACGAGACAAACGCGCCGCCGGAATCGCGGGGACCGGAAGACCGTCGTGTAGTGTGAGCGTCGCGTCGTTTCCACATTGTCTGAGCGCGTAAGACCGAACGCAATTATGCCGCCGCCGCCGCGCCGGTCCGGAGTAAACGTCCGTACGTAATAGCGTATAATGCGTACCCGTACGAGACAAATCGCGGCCGGCCGCGACCCGGCGGCGGAGGAATTTCCTAGCGCGCCGTTTCCGAAACGCGAGCGATCCTTGCCGCCGAACGAGAAGCGATTAAAATAATATTGTAAACACGACGACGACGACGACGATGACATTTCAACCGACGCCCGCCCGTCACTACGATTTCTCATCGTCTCCGCGACAGGTCCTGCACATCACACGCACGACGCGTCCGCGCGGGGATGGACGCGTATATTATGCGAGCGCCGTTTACACACGAGCGAGATTTAATGACGGATAATGACGGACCGGCCGGCTTCTCCAGACTACGGTTTTGCGGGCCGCGTCCGGTCCGCGTATTCCGTGTTTCAGTGGTCCTCCGAGGTGAATTCGAAAAAAAAAAACGTTTTGAAAGATTCTACTATTGTTGTTTAGGTACAGTCGGTTAAAACCCCAACGGTTTCCCTACGGTATAACCACGTCGAAAAACTAAAAAACAATCGACGCGAATTGGCCGCGTATAATCGTTATAATAATAATATACTCATCACTAGAGCAGAGGCTCCTGACTTGTAGCATTTGCAAATTTAGTGCTTTTTCTTTAGAGCTACAATAAGTCCTCTGCCTTAGTCATCACTATGTAAATACGTGGGGACGGGAGAACTGTAGAGATGAATGGGATACAACACCCACTAATGATATTATTTTCAATTACTCCGGAAAGGAGCGGAATAAGCGCGTATCCGACAACCGTATAAATCGTTATGCGTCGTCCCATATAGTCGACATTATTTAACGAATATCGTTTGAAAATTCGCATTTCACGTTATCGATAACCATTAATGGTACGTATTAGTATAATATTACTGGGACGTTAAAAACGGTATGATATGTCATAAAATGTATAATCAGTAGGTTATTGTTTCGCGAAAAATCCCATTTGACCGCACGACGGACGGTTTGAAAACTGCGATTAATACTTATATTTATATAGCATTCGAGCGCGCGCGACAGGTGTGTGCAGACGGGGGTATAAATAAATTCCCGGGACGACGACGTTGGGAACGCGCGCCCAGGGCGAAATATCGAATACATAAATAATACGCGTATGAAATTCTCCGTGAAAACATAGACCTTGCCGTGTGTCGTCGTCGTCGTCTCCCCGCGAACGAAAGGAGAGTTGGCAGTTTAGTAGTAGCGGCGGCGGCGACGGCGACGACGACGACGACGACGACGGTATACAAACACGCTCGACATTGAGATCGCCGCGGCGGCGGCGGCGGTTTTTATCGGAATCTGAGGACGCCGCCGACGGCTTCTCATTTATCCGCGTCGTACGGCCGTCGTGTACACGTATATAAAATATAATAATATTATCGTACCGCCTATATATACGTATCTACATAATATATACACACGGCGTATCGGCGCTGCAGCGGAGTACTACTACTACACGACTTACGTGATCGAAAGTGCCTTGTCGGATGAAAAAATAATAAGGCAACGTGTGAGAAAACGACGGCGAAACTGCGCGATATTGAAATCCGCATTATACGGCGTAATCTTACGGGGTATATACATGTATATAATATTATAAAATATTGTATGCAAATGAACGATGCGGTTTTGCGGGTTTGCCGCGGTGGCGGAATAATAATAATTATAATAGTCCTGCGCATTACGATAATACAGGAACATAATAATATTATTATGCACTCGAGAATCCAGGTACTGTGGTGGCGAAATGCCGCGCGGTGATCGAGATCGGTGTTTTATAACGATAAAAACGAAAATAAAAACCAAAAAAAACCAAAAAACATAAAAGTGTCCGACGCGTCGTCGTCGGCACTTCCGCCGTGACGCGGCCCCACGCGCGCGCGTCGTTTGTCTTTTCCGAGCGACACCTTTTTTACAGGAGTATTATTGTTTTTACGTAGGCACACGCGACCGACGTGTAGTCATCGTGTCAGTATTATTTGTTTTAACCGTCTCGTCACCGGATACGACTGTTATAAATCATAACAATATTTACGCGCGTCCCTCGCCGTTGCGGTGCCTACTGTTATCCGATACTAACGTTTCGTTTGTTTTCAACCGTCATGACGGGTGGTTACGACATGATAATAATAAATGTACGCGATGATTATTCGACCGTCGTCGTCGTCGTTCGAACTCGATAATTTGACGCCCAACGAGGTTATATTATTTTTTTCAAAAACTAAATAAACATATTATTATACTATTGTTTACATTCTTTTCGCTGCTCTAATGAAACAGTCGTTTTTTATTCGGTAAAATGCGAGAATAAAAATTTCCATACCGCACGCGCGTGTAATTTATAATATGATAATTTAAAAAAAAAAAAAACTAATGAAAATAATTAGAGCAATTATTATTATTAAAAGTGTAGGTTAGTGGAATAACGCATTTAATAACAGGTATACACGCGGAAAGAAAAACGAGAATAAAAACATCGTATAGAATATACCTAATTATAATTTTCATTAAAAAGTTCTCGGAGATCGTTTTTTATAAGTTTTCGACCGAACCAAAGAGAGTTTATCGACAGTATTTTTCCGAGTATTTAAACATTTAAAACGACCTGTCCGAGTTTAAAGTTCTTATAAGCAGTTTCGAGAGATTCTATTAACCGAAAGTTATACACACTGGATATATTGAAAATTTGTTCGAAAGCGACACAACACTAGTTAGATTTAAATTTAAAATTATAATAATACGTATAGTCGTATTATTTCGCGCCGAAGTGGGTGAAGCGAGACGAGCGCCCAAATAGAGTAATAACTGACCGTCGACCGGACATGGTTATTTTTATATTAACTACTCCGAATAAAATACACTCTACCGGTATGATTTTCTTTTTAATTTTTATTTGGTTGATTTTTTTTTTTCTAAGACAAATCGACGTCAAACATTATAATGTCAAACGGAAACGTATAGTTTTTCAATTCGTTTTTTTTTCAAGAGCGGCGAGGGGCGAGTTGTACGCGAAAGTCGTAATAAACTGGTAGGGAATGATCAGATATCACATCGAACGCGATCCGATCGGAATATTTTGTAGTTTCGAAAAATAGAAGTAATAATAATAATAAAAATTTACCTGTTCGACGGGGGTTTATCACATTAGCCCCGCGTGGTGGTCGTTCGCGGCGGCGTCGGCGTCGATGGTTCGAGTTGCACTCTGGACGGTGTCGCGAAAACGATTAATCCATCCGAGGCGGCGGTTACCGAGCACTGTTCATCCGGTACGCGAAAACGGAAAAAAATCGACAAAACGTAATTAGATCGACGACGGAGACACGCGACGACGAGTTGGTTGCCCGAGACGATTTCGTAATTAAAATTAAATTTTAACGCGTTCCGCACTCGAGGGGGGGGGGGAGGCGACGATTTTAACGATCGAAACGATATGTTACGAAATTATAATATTTTATTATTAATAATAAACACGTAGTTTATAATAATAACGAAAATTAAATCGCGAATAATAAAAAAAAAACAACGTCGGTCGGACGCGAACTGCGTGATAGTCGAATGCGCGCGGGTCGACACCTGTACGAAAACTGAGAACGTCTCCGGCGGTTCTTTCACTCGCCGCCGCGTCGGGGCACTCTCTCCCGGCGCGCAACCTGTTTCGCGCACGCCGCCGCCGCCGCGCCGCCGCCACCGACGACGACGATTTATTATTATAATATATAGAATCCCCGACACCGCACACGCGGCCGAACGAAAGGATTTCGTCGACTTTTTTTTCTCACCCTCGTCGAGTGGGCGAAATAAATAAATATTGTTATTATATCGATGACGAGATATCGTGAAAAAACTAATTACACGCATAAAATTATGATTTTATAAAAATATCAATTATTTGAGACCGACAGATTTGAAAGTTCCCCTGCTATATTATGTATCTTTCTAATCCGCCCTTGATTTTTTTTTTTTTTTCGTATTTATTAAAAATAATTTTACAAAGTATAACGACGTATTTTTATTTTTTTAATTTATGCATACTGTTTTATGATTTTCTACGCACTACATCGGACCCGGCTCAAAGAGTAGGCGACATAGGCTCGCCACGCCTAGGGTGGCATTGGCGATTCGCATACTATGGAAATAATTTGAAAAATAAAAATTACTACTTCCCTAGTATCCGCCTACATTAAATTGCGCGCAGTCGAAAAAAAAAGAACCCATAAATAATTGTTTTGTTATATTAAAATAAAATAAAACAATGACACGCGTAGGATTTGTGAACAATATAAAAATGTTCTTTGATTTTATATTATGACGTACCAATGAATCGCTCGTTTTTTTTTATTAGTACAACAAATTGTAAAACTCGACTTTTCCCAAGTGTGTTTTTGAACGTTTTAACCGGGCCTGCCGTCGAAAACCTACGCGCGTGCACAACTCTATCATTTTGCGTTTCGTTTTTCGACTCGATTTGACGATTTATGTTTACGCACGGCGGCGCGGCGATCGGGTGTGTGGAGCTATTCAAATATTACAGTAAAATATCGCTCACAACGCGGATTGTAATATATTATGCATCGCTGTCGGTGAAAAAAAAAGAAAAGAAGTCGGTATTATATAGTTATAATATTATCGACTGCTGCAGCCAGTGTATACTATTTTCTCGTACTTCGGCCGTATGGTATACACAAAGTAACCGGTTAACCGGATCTAAAAGTTTACAACGATTAGTATGATTACAGTGCGCCGCGCCGCACACTCGTTATTGAAATGAAAATTCTATGCAGTAATACTGTGCACGCCGATCAATACGATCGCTATATGTATGTACGTGATGATTTTTTTTTCGTTTTACATTTACATTGACGTTACGAAAAATCGAAATAAATACACGCTTTAAGCTCGATTTGCAACCGTCCGTATAGTATTATATTGCGTATTAAATGAGTTTATTTTTGTGAATGCATTACGCGTCGTGCCCCTTAAATATACGTAGTAGCTTATCCCACGAATAAACGACTATTTTCAATGAAAACTCCGTTTCTCTCCCTCGTCATGGTGGGACGTCACACGTATCGACGATACTTGTCGACTATAACATACGGAATGTCCTACAACAATTCACCAATTTACTGTGATGTGGTAAAGCATGATTTATCGTCACTCGGCACTCCCTTATCTGCTTAAAAACTGTGAATCTTCACTCTGTATATTCGCAAAGGCGCCCGGTACTCTATGTAATAATATCATTACTAGGGCTCGGATTTTGTAGCAAATGCTTCTTTTGAGAGGTGTGTGGTAGAAAGATAATTCTCATAGATAAATACGTTTTGAATCGTTCTGATTTCAATAAAGTAAACTTTTTTTTGCTTTTTTCTGCTTTTTTCCACAAAACTTGCTTTTTATTGCTTTTTTCCCTATTTGGTTATTTTTTCTTAATTTCTACATATTTTTCTTGAAAATTTAACTTGTTTTTATGTATATCATACTTGGACTATAAATCATTATTACCAGACATTTTAAAGCCAGTGAAAAAACCAATAATAAACGTATGAATGATAAAATAACTATCGTTATTGTGCCGAAATTGTAATGAATAATCATAACAGTATGATTTAAATGATTTAGTTTATATGAAATATGCATGGATTACATCGGTTGATGTGGAAAGGTCTTTTTCTACGTTTAAATATAATATATTAGCAGCACCCAATAGAATGAGTTTTAATGAAAGTATCTTGACCAAATATGTGGTCGTAAATTCCTTTTTTAATATTTAATTATATGTGTAATTGAAATTTGTTTTTTTTTAGAATTAAATTTAATAAATGCTTTTTTTTTGCTTTTTTCGGCTACTTAAAATGCTTTTTTAAGGATTTATTTTGCTACAAAATCCGAGCCCTAATCATTACGAATTCGAAACGATATTGATTGGTCGTACGAAAAAAATATTTTCACTCGCTGAGAAAACGCGAGTCCGTAATACGTGTAAGTAAATTATTTACAGTTGTATTCGTACAGACACTTGCACACCGGTTGTCGCTGTACACAATACTGTAAGTCCAATCCCGGCTCAGATATTGTAACAACGATCGGAGTCGAACTATTGTTTCGTCGACGAATGATTTTGACGGTAAATCAATTTTCAAACACAATATTGCATAAATCCACCGGCACGCCGAGTAAACGATATGAAATACAAATACGTCGTATGCCGGCGTACAAGTATCGATTGTAACAGCAGCCTTTTCTCTTTTTACGCCGAGCCGTCTGCAGATTACACTGCCGCGTTGACCCACATTTTCACGTAATTAATTGTTAATCACAACCGTCGATCCGATGTGATAATAACACGTATTTGCGATTGGATAAAAGTCGTTTCTAAACGACGCGCGACGAAGAATTGTTTCGATTCGACGACGTCGTCGCGTCGTCGGGAGATCTTATAATAATATTATATTATTGTGTTGCGTTATTATTACTCAAACAGCAGCAGCCTGGTCAGGCATCGCTAACGGGCCGCGGACGACTGGTTCCGTGACGGCGGCGGCGACGAATTAAAAAAGAAAAAAACGAAATTTGAATTATGTAAAAATCAAATATTTTTCGTAGATCAAACAAACGACGACGGCCGAATCGTTACGACAATATTATCGTATTATCGTTGTCGAGTAAAGATGATATTATAAACGTCGCGCACAACGACGTCTCCCGCAGTCGTTTCGGCGTTTGATTTCCACTTTCCAGCGACGCGGTATAGCACGAAAGACTCGTACCGTGATAATATTCACATTGTTTTTTATATTTTTTCGCGGACGATATTCGCGCGCTCGCGAATTACGCGACGGACGACTTTTTACCCGACGAAGGTGGCGGCCAAGTATACGCGGAAATATTTGCTTGGACGACTGCCCGCCATAATAGCGCACACGTATTATTTGTATTTATTTCGCATAATATGTAAGTAGGTACACGCTACAGACCGTGTGTGAGTGTGTGTGGAGTACGTTTCGATTGTTCCTGCGGCGCGCACGCATAATATGATATCTAAGGCTGCAGCCAAGGCACGAACGGTATCAATGTCATCGAACAAAATATCGTACACACGCTGACCGACATTGTCACGGACGAATATTATCGTACCTACACCGCGCGCAACGACGTTCGACGCGACGACGACGACGACGACGCGTGGTGCCTTTACAATATTATTAACACGTTTATAAATGTGTCATTTGGCTTTCGGCGATTCCGCCGCCGCGCCGTACGAAAACGAGGAAAAATATTTCGTACACGCGCGCGCTACGTGTACGTACACCGCCTAAATCCGTTTGAAATATAATAATACAAGTACAGCGAATAAACGAATAGACTATGTTTACGACGAGAATCGAACGTTTTCATTGTCCACTCGTAGGTACGCTGTTTTCACTGGTCGTCAGACCAACTAGAGACTGTCGCTATTAAAAGCTATTGTAAGAGAAGAAAAACGCGTTTTTCTTTTCTCTCTCTAAATTTATTTACGGGGCGAAACGCTGAGTATTTCGCGACAAACGTGTATTCGTAGTACGCGCGGCGAACGACTGCGTATGGCGTTGTAATGCTTGTCTATATATTTTATAATATTACAATTTGACGATGACATCATTAACGACGTGTAAATTATATGTTTATGGAATTTGAAAAGCGTGTTAAAAAATAAATAAATAAACAGTCGACGATTTTCTACTTTTCATTTCCTACGCCGCCGTTACAACACCACCGGCCGACGACCGCGCGACTACGAAATTATTACTATCGTGCGATCGATTTCGTGAAAACTCGACGGAAGTTGGTTTTCCGAATGCCCGCGAACCGTTAAATTGTCTTCCCGTCGTCTACGTAAACCGTTATTGTACGAGACGAACGCCCTGTCGTCGCCGAAATTTCCGATATCCGTGTTTATTATTACAGTCTTATTTATCATCCGATCGTTTCGATTATTATCATCAAAACTAATATACGTCATAATGATATTTTACGATATTATAATAATTCGATTTCCGATTTATGTTGACTGAAATCCGTGCACTATTATGGGTATTTTATCTATCGTGTATGTTTTCTGATATGTAAGTGTAAATATGGAGAAGAGGGTGCAAGCACTAGCACCCGAGGGTCCTTGGCAGTTGGCACCCTAAAATAATCGTTTTAAAATTTGAGTTGAAAAAATAAAAACTAGATCGTTTATCGCATTACAAACACAGTTGCATTTGCATATGGATCCACTGACGAGTTACAAAAAACCCTGGAGCTCAAGCATCCCCTCTATCTAGTCGCGCCCATGTAGTCCGTAGGTCTCAGTCAACTAGCACCCGACACGAGCAGGCTAACACTGTTCACTTCAATTAAATGCGATTATTTTATATGTTAAAAATCATAAATATAATATAAAAGAAAATTTTAAATACATTAATTAATCAAAAACAAACTCGCGAAAAATCGTGTTTAAAATTACTCGAATAGTTTGTTTTTCAAGCTGTTTTAGTCTTGAGAGTTTCCGAGTCGTCGAGTATATGAAGTGCCTAATATGCGCACGTAAAACCCGAGACTCTAATACTTTACCAAATACAATTCCACCTATAAGACTGGTTTCACCGCACTTATTTGGATACTATTGTCGCAGCGGGTAATTCAACAACGGCGAAAATCAGATTTTCAAGAACATCCGGAGTCGACGTTCTTTCTCGAGTCAAGTCTCGACCGAGTTACGTTCTTTTACGATCGGACACTCGACTACTTTATCACACAATAACACACCGATAGGCGACTTTCCGTTTATACCTCAAAGGGTAATAACTATACGTCGTCGTCTCGCTCCGCAGACGTTCGCTCGGCACTGAACCATCGACGCACGTCTCCTCCGACGGCCCGTCCCATTTCGATTCGTCGACCGTACGATGCGTCGATAAGAGGATAATCGATACGAAAAAAAAATAAATAATAATAAAGAAACATAAACTGCACGATAATAACCGGTCGTCTAATCCTCGCCCCGCGCGTTATCCACAACACGATAATAATAATATAATATAAGGCGTGCGCGCGCAGAAGATATACGATATATAATATGTATTCGATGGTCGTGTGTATTACACGGGGTATACACCTGCAGATAACTATAAAATTTAAATATGGTCAAGTCGTGTCGGCCGGAGACTCGCGTTTTCGGTCGGCCGTTGTGTGCAAGCGCATACTGCAGTCGGCCGAGGACGCGGGGTGCACGCGGTATCGGTAACTCGGCGCTAGCGAGCAATGTACACTCACACGCGCGCGCGTCGTATTATACACTAATACTACTCTAAACGGAGTCCGAACCCGACCGGTAATGGAATCATCAACGTCCACATTCCTGCGGAGCCTGCTGTCGACTTTGTGTCTCGGAGGAGCAAGAGCGCACACGATAGACACATGACCGTGTAAAGTACTTAACAAAGTGTGTGTGTGTGTAAAGGTATGTATAATATACAAGTGCGTGTTTATTACATACCGTCCGGTCCGCGTTCAGCTCCTCCGCCGTCTGTATAATAGTAATCTTCGCGGTGTTGTTGTTATTATTATTGCTAAGTATGTGTATTATGTAAATTCATCGGTACATTATGTGTACGTAATGATATGTGGTGTACGCGTGTACGTGCTGTACCCCGCGAGTCCGACGATCATATAATAGCTAATGTATATTATAAACAGACGTTATTATTTTGACGAGTCGATATTTATAGTAATTCATACAATGGCTTATATAGTAATACAAGAGCTCGCGGAAAAAGGCACGCACATATATACGTATATACTAGATGCGACGATCGTATCGTCAATGGAAAAAAAATTATATATTTTTATAAAATTATTATTCCGGCTAGTGCCGCGCGACGGATAACCGTGAAAAATCGTTTCGATTAAAACCGATATAGTATATATATATGTGTATAGTTTAATTTTATAAGGCGCGCGCTGGGCTGTAGGTTGCTTTTGGACGATACGTCGTTACGGGCTTTTCACGCTTTAGACCCAAGTCTAAAATCTTCTTTTCGAAGAAATTAACATACTACGCGTTCCGACGACGCCGAAGGGCAAACAGCGACGATCAAGCCTAAACCGGCGATTCCGATCGTGCACAAAAACTATTATTATCCGCCGTGTAATAGACCCGGTGTCGCGTATTAGCTAATTGCGTTCCGATTGGGCCATACGGCGAGACTTTGGTTTTCGATTTCGATTTCGAATCACCGCAGCCCGGGTTGATGTTTTTAATTTACTTCGTACGCCTCTGTTGCCCGACATTGGGCTCGTGGATTGATTTCGTTTCGTCGTGTGAACACTTTTAACCGCGCATAATACGCGTATTGTACACGATTGCGCACGAAACACGAATCGTTTTGATCCAGAGTAATGTTTCTACGCATATTGGATTAAGTACCCACAAACATTGTTCTTTTTTTCATTTACTAAATTGCACGCGATAATAAGCTCGGTTTGTAGTGTTCGCCACGAATGTTCTTTATAATCATTTCAGTTGAATTGAGAGCTTCTGATAAGTATTGTTGTAATTGTTGTAATTGTAATTGTTATTTGTAATTGTAATTGTTGTAATCGTTGTAATTGTTACGTTTCTAAAAGTTTTTATGTTCAAAACATTTTATTGTCATGTACAACACGGTGTTGACTAATATTGCATTTTTGACACTTTGGATTTGGATTTTTCGACATGAGTACATACTATTGAGTACATATAGTATAAGTATAAACAGTCGACCGAAGACGACTTGTTTTTTTTTTCTCTTGCAATTTCAGGATGCTATTGTTTCTTCGATGTCAAATAGTTTATTATCTATCATTTATTACTTGTGGCGTGCAGAGAAAAATTGACGAGGTATTTATGACTTATGTTGACCGTAGAGGTGTGTCGATTTCTCTCGGGGTTTCTTTGTCCGCAATATTGCACTTTTTCATTATCCACAATTAGTCGGATTTTGAAACGAAAAGGTGTAACCACCGGAAACCATATTTATTATTCGGAATCGTTGATCATAGAATGTTAAACACGTGTATCCATACACCGAGACTTGAGAGGACGCCGATAGAGACAAAATCTACAAAATTATCGCATTTTATGTACGTAATAAATTATACGTCTTTTGCTTGGTTTAAAATAGTTTATTTTAGATTTTATTCATTATTGTGGGTTCTGCTGTAAATTTATATTTCGTATGTTATTCACAGTATATCGAGAATTCAAGACCCTAAATACGTAATCAATAACATTTTTTTTTTGTAAGCACATGCAGTCGTGCGGCTATAAAATGCATGTACAGTATATAAAACCTTCCCCGCAGAGTTTTTATAGTCATTTCACGTTTTTTAATAGCTCGTGCCCTGAAAATAGTTTATTCGATGTGATAAACAATGAATAACTTTGTTCGCATTTTAAAATGTATTTTTGGTATTTACTATCGTTAAACACAAGTGTGCATTAGTTTGATATGTCTGAAAAGAAATATCGAAATTTCAAAACACTCGCCTGTGTCCGACAATAAAAGTTTAACAATTAATAATTACACTATGCTGCGGGTAGGTGCGCGGTAGATTAAATTGTAATTTCAAATTCCTTCATGAACTGTGTACGCTTTCCCTTTGAATGCGATATTATAGTGTAATAATAATAATAATAATCGAAGGTACTGTACAGCATATTTTCAATGATGTTTTGAAATTAACAGTATAAAATACAAAATCGGTTTGATAATAATTGCGTTGGTCCGTTTTCGCACTGCGTTTTGTAAATAATAATAAAATAAATTGTCTGAGCAATAAGCGCTAACGACTCCCCGTAGCATCCAATACGCGCGTAGTTAAAATAATTGAAAATGATTAATATCCAATATAATGGAATACAATTACAAGTATTATTTATACATTTTCGAGAAGTACATAGTTGTTAATCAACGCAAAACCATTAAATACGTACGAGATTCTACTCGAATTTCGCTATAATTTATTGTAGGTTTATTACGTAGGTGTGTATACCGACTACCTGTACGTTTGTATTTCATTTTAAACTTAATCGTTTTCCCTTCAAATGTTCAATATAGTAAATTTATAATGTATATATACAATACACATTACACGTTAAACGGATACGTATTAGTTATCTGTTGGGATTGAAGGTCTTTTCCTTGATCTATCGCTACTTATGATTTATGAAAGCGCATTATCATTATCAATGTATTGTAAACTATTACTTTCCATAGGCTTGCTAATTAATTCAACCGAGAATATAATTAGATTATTTATATTATAACGAGATATTATGGTAGCACGTGATATGAAAAATAAGGAGTTACAATCCGAATGTCAAATTCAATTGAATGACGCGAACGGCAGGAAAAGTGTACTCATTATACGGCCGGATAATAATATACGATACGATCAAACTAATTTCACTTAACGCAAACTGCTTGTATCCGTTGATTTAAAAAAATAAATAAAAAATGATAAATCATATCAGTATCCATTAAGAACAAACAATGTCGGACAAGGGTAGGAAAATACTAATAATATAGGTTGTTGTTTATTTCAAAGTGTATTGTTTTAAACGTACCTTTAGAATGCTCTCGCGTTGAATTTCAAAATACAAGTCTTCCAACCAATACAACGACTTTATCGACAGAATTAAAAAACATCCGGTGTTTTTCGACTCAAAGACACTGTACAATATGCCAGTCGAGAATGACTCTAACACACAACGTTTCCTAACCTGTCTGCCGCGTCGAATTTCAGCTGTTGTGGTAAAAAAAGTTTTCGTGCGTTTTTACTACGCCTGAAATAAAAAAAAATTAATAATTAGCCAAGTACATAAAATATTATCGAATAGTTGTCGCAGAGGCTGCAGTAGTAATACTCGTACAAATCATTATGAATGGACAACAGGAAAAATCCAACAAATGGTGCACCCATATTGAAGTATACGAGCGATATGAGATAACCTTGACCGCATGCCGTCTCCTTTTCCGTTCTTATACATCGTAATACAAGACCGACCGGAACCGTAGATTTATATTATTATACACGAGGCAGCCCTGTGCGACCGCGGACTGCCCGATTTCCGCTTTTCTTTCTTAATCCACTTTTCACGGTGGACGGTGTCGGATCATATTATACGCTTTTAGAAAAACTGAAATTTAACAGACCCAAACGCGCGCATATGCATAATTTTTCTCTCATTTCATTATCCCATTAACGCGATATCGAACGACCACTGACTACTGCAATTAACTCGCTAGCCATTTATTTACACCTCGACCGAGGAAACAAAAAAAAAAACACGGTACACCGGTGAACTGTGCGTAGCGTACCGTAGACAACGATTTATCGTACAAGTGTACCTAGCTAAAATTAAACGCGCAAATTCGTTTGGTTGGAAAATAACATTTATATAATAATAACGCGCGCGCGCAAAAAGAGGACGCAACGCCCGCATATTCGCTGTTTTTTTGTTATTTTTTTTTTTTACACGCGAGCGGAGCACGCATATCTACGTACGCCGCGATATTATTGTAGCACAGTATAATTAATATCAAAGTATATCAACATTTACATAACACGAGTCCCGTCGTAATTGTTTCGATTTTAAAACGAGTTATAAGTACGTACATACACAATATCTATTTATATAACTCTGTTGTAGTACTCGCTTCGTTCGCAGAGTCGAATACTGTTAAAAAAAAAAAAAAGCAACGTAAATCAATGTTGGAGAAACGAGTGTCCGCAGAATACGCTATGATGGCAGATGGTATTGAGTTCGATTATTAGATTTCGCGTGTTTCAATGTCCTCGTGTGTACATACGCGTATTACGTGACGAAGACACGATCGAATCGAAGCGACGACGACGAGAGACTGCAGGTTTTGGATTTCTGCGAGACGTCGCGCGCGTGCCCGCGTACAATAAAAAATGCGAGGACTCGCGCAAACGTCGTGTCGTTTCCTCGCCGATTGCAGAGCAGCAGCAGCAGTTAACTATAAGCATAAAATTACACCTATAATAACGTGATAAAACAGTTTATACAAAAGTATACACAATAAATTTATATATTATAATATACATGTTTTAATATTTCGTGGAAAACAATGATAAAATGTAGCGTTAGGTTTTAGGTAAAACGATGCGATGTTTTCGTACTTACGCCTACATTATTTCGTATGTATATATATTATATTTATGTGTGTGTGTGTGTTCTGTTTGTTTTTCACGTTCGATTGGGCGCAGCCCACATAATGATAATAATAATAACTGTATAAATAATAATGTGCGGTGTACCTATACGACGAATAACGTTAGCACTATACATAATACATTTATAATATTGTGTATATTATATACGACGTAGTCGCTGAGGAGACGCGCGGCCGCATCGACGTTGCCGCGAGAACGAATCGATGCCGAACCGAAAGGCCCATAAGTACCTGTGTATAACAAGGCGAAAACAAAAAAATTTATATTATATATTATTATTCCGTTTAGATAACTGCGCCGACGCCGCCGCCGCGCCGCCGCGATGATTATCGGAGCGTTGTTAATTAAAAAAAAAATAATAATATTAATAATAAATAATTTTTAAAATAATATTTGATGTGATAATAATAAATAAAGCACGACGAACGAGCGCGGCGCGCGCGCACAATATATAATAATATGTATGTTTAAATTTAATATAAATGCACACACATACCGGAGCTTATATGATTATAATAATTATATTTTGTCGGTGTTCTATACGACGACGCCCGTTATCTCGAGATCATGTGTTACGGTATCATATCGATGTTATTCCAATAACGCGACGACGGCCGCGCCGAGCAACGGTACAGGACGTGGGTGGAAAACGATTAAAAAAATAAATAAAATTAAAATAAGAGTCTGAGCGGCCGTTTTTTTTTTCTTCTTTCTTTTCACTAACAATAGTGCGTGCGCCCGCGCGGGGGGGTGTAGTATCGCGGTGATCGGACGTCGACCGCGTGTAATGTATAATATTATAATATTGTGAAGTGGACTCGGTGGCGCTGTAAATATAGTTTTCATCGTTTGGCAACACATTTTTTCGCCTTTTACCGAGCCGACAGTGCGCTGTAGATGTGATCTTTTCGTCCGATAAAAACTGTTTTCATTCGGTCGACACTTGAAATTATTATGAAATAAATCTACTGCGGGGCTCGTCGTCGATCGCGTGAAAACGATTTTCGCAGAACAAATTTTCGAAAACAAAAGTGTTTTCGACATAAATAAAAACTCCAGTCGCCTGTATGGCTGTAGACCAATAAGCCCCGTTCACACGGTTACAACACATTCAAAACGCGGTCTTATACGTATAAAAAACAATCGAACGTTCGACACGACCCGTTGCCAAAGTAGACGAAACTTAAAAAACGCTCCGTCGTCGGTTTTGTCGTTGCCAAAATGCGTGTATCCTTGACGTCACATTGTACATAACAATAATAATAATTAATACGCGGATGCGCGCGTGTGTGGGTATGACGTACGCGTTCTCGTGCTGACATGGACACCCGGCCGCCGAGATGACGTTGTACGATTAGAGGAGTGCAGTCCTCGTGAGGTGCATTCCGCGTTGATTGTTTTTTTTTTTTTCTCAGTCGTGCGGTGCACTCGCCAAGGGCTAGGTCGTCCCACTTTAGGCGATTATCGTCGGCGGCGTGTGCAGTTCGCCACGGGTTAATAGGGTTAAACGTGGTCGGCGGCAACAATGAGCGCAGCTAACGCGATGATTGGCGTGCGGAGTAGGTATACAATATAATATAATATGATAATATTTTATCAACTCGGCCGCCGGAGACGGCGCGGCGCGTGCACGCCGCCGCTCTTGTGTCGTCTTTCCCGTCGCGTATCTCGTCACAATTATTATTATTATTGATGTTGTCCACGTTGTGACCGAGCCAGACTCCTGCGGACACGTCTCCTGTTTTTTCTCGCTTTCGTTTCGTCACCGTCGTCGTCGGTTTTTTTTTTTTTTAATAAAACTACATTTTTTCCGTCTGATTTTGACAATACAATAATATATAATATATAGTATAGTGTGTGTGTGTGTGTATAAGACAGGTACAAAATAACCGTACTGCGACGTCATATTAATTTGATGGATATACGAGAAATAACTCTGGCAGTCGGCCAGACGTCGAGACGTCAAATCTAATACATACACGCACGGAGACGTGTCTACATTTTTGGCGCCGAAAATGACCCACAGGCCCGTTTCCACTAGTTCACGAGGACCGAATTTTTTTCCACGCCAGACGATCAAAACTAGATTCTTTTTCGTCTCGATTTCGATTAATCACTGAAAAATACCAACGAAAACAAGCTGTATACTTGAATTCAAAACTAACGTTATCGATACGAACCGTACGAAAATTATTACAAAATAATGCGTTTACTGACCTAACCGTCGGGCCGCGGTTCAAAGTGCCGAGAAAACGATTCACTGGTTCTTGTCCTTTGTCTGTTTTTCACGAATTTACGTATTTTACGTTGCGACCATCGTTCCCGTAAATAACTATCCATTTTTCTCATAAAAATTGTGTTTTCCAAACTTGATTCATAGAAAGGAAAAAACAATTTCCAGAACTCGACGACGACCAATCGATAATTTTTGACATTCGATCGTTTGTGTTCGTTTCGAATTTTTTTTCTTGAACAAGAGCAATGCGAAATGTTTCGTTTAAACCACGTGGTTTTCGATGGAGGTCCTAAATAAAATATAACCGATAAACCATAATACCGCGAGAGAAGTGAATAAAAAAACGCTTCTAAACAATGTACAAAAATAATAAAGTTTGTTACGTCTACCGCGTACTATTCTATAATAGAGTATACGACGCGGAAACGGAGACGACTCGATTACTCCATAAGTCAACTGCATTATTGAAACACTAAAATTCCTTGAAAATCATATGCGATCAATAATCATCAGCTACTGTTGAAATGTTCAGTATGACGTACTATTGTTCGGATAATAGTTGTTTTTTTTTCCTACTTCATTGTTACTATCGTAATAATAATAATGATGCCTCGAGGAATTTCAATTTTGAATACTTTTCGTTTTTACGTAGAAAGTATAATTATTACATTAAATTTAATAACTAGACATATTATTTGCGAACGGGTACTTCAAAGTATATTATCATCATCGGCTTGGTGTTCCATCAGCGGGAAAGTAAAAAAAGAAAAAGATAAGTTTACATAATGTTATAAGAGTATTAATGTACAGATAGGTATAGTTAGTTTTTGATAACTTTATTTGTACCGTCCAGACCGCAATGATTGTCGTGCTCGGAGTTATAATATAGTTATGTCATTACGGCAGACGACTTTCGGCGCAACGATTATTCAGGTTGACTATACGTATATTATATTGAATGTATTATTACGACGACGGAGTTGACGATTTAGAAGCTGTATAATATTTAATAATAATAATGAAAACGGCCGCCGAATGATGTCTTTGCGTTTAATTATACTTGCGACACACAAACGGTTGTTGATCGCGTAACTGTGCGTGGGTTTAAACAATAATAAATGTGATCAAGTCTTAACGATTGAAAGCAGTGAAAAAAAGGTCGGCATGACGCGACCACGCCTCCCTAATAGCGTTTAATATTATTTCCGAATTCGAAAAAATTTTACGTCGCTCGTATTGTTTTACACGACGTATTTATTTCGTCCGGTTTCGATGGGAAAAGCTCGTGGCGAAAAAATCACGATAAATAGGTTTTCCTATGGAAATCGATCGAACACGGCAACTCTATAACATTAAACCTGTCGTGACATTACTATAGATTTATTTAGATTTTAGGGAGTACCGCCTTCTCGTTGTGGCGATTTTAAAGTGCATCGATTATTTGATAAATTACAAATCCCCTCGAGCAGGCGACGCGATTAAGGGAAATAGTAATTTTGAAAATCCAAAGACTACAACAGTAGTGGTCTCTTCGATTTATTCGCAAGTAATCAAAGAAGTTTTGTAAAATATATTTGGTCGTCGAAGTGACGAGAAAATAAATACCGTATTTCGATATCTAACAACGCTGGGTTTAAAAAACTTTAATGTCATGATAATAGTAACAGTAGGCGGTTTTTATTATATTTATTTCGTATTTTTCATTTGAATATAGTATATAATATTATAACGCCATCGCTATAGGGCATTTTTAATTTAATGAGTATTAACAAAAAAAATAAAAATTTGAAACTCGTTAAAAATCAACAAACACGATTTTCCAACGAATCCAGTCCAAAATGCAATATTGATAATATTGAGCGGGTTTAAAAGAGTTCGTACTGAACCGCGATCGCATCGAGCAAAATGAGTTAAAATTGTAGAGATTTTGATTTCGTTTAAGCGAGTGATATAGGACAAAGAGAGAATGATAAAGTTTGCATTGTTCTATTCCGCGATTTGCAAAGCCATAGTGCATCGGGTAAACCGCATGCATATACGACACGATTATTATCGTTCGGATGGGCCGAAAACAAAAAAAAAAAAAAACAAACCAAAAAACGCACAACAAACGAGTCGAATTTCCCAAACGAGAAAAACACGTGGCCCGAGACAACAGAGAGCGTAGAGAGTGTGTTTTGCGTCGTTTGAAAAAAAAAAAAACGATGGAAAAAATAAAAAATAAACACAAATTTGTTACTTGTTCGAAACATTCAGTCAAGAGCCGAGGAGTGTAATTTATTCGCGCGGGGGTAAAATTATTTCCACGTAAAATGTTATCTTAAATCGTTTTTCCCGTCGTCGTTTCAGTCATCTTAATCGCGATACACGAGGTTCACGCAGGTCATAAACCTTGCGGTAATAATAATGAGTACTACATACGAGGCGATTCATACATGCACACGAGTCGACATGAACGAATCCGTAAAGTGGTCGGATAAGTATGCATAAATCATCGCCGAAGACATTCTCCAGATATATTTTTGTACGCGCGGTCGTCGTCTGCGGCGATCATAAAATCCGGTATGTATTTATAAAAATAAAAAAAAAATGTTAATTTTTCTCTCGCGTTTCGTCACAATACACCGCGAGGGGGTTCCCGGAGCGGTTTGAAATCAATTTTATTTCGGGCAGTGATTATATTATTATATTTTATTTTTTTCTCCTAATAAAAATTACAGTCTCGCGGGTACCTGCGAAATATCATAACTGGAAAATTATAAAATCGTTATGCGATCGCGCCGCGATTTTAATTTTGTTTGCTTTCTCTCCCGCGCGAATCAGATTATAATTTTTAATTACAAACCATATTATAGATTGTGAAGAGGAACAAGGAAATCATTTCACCACTGTCGTGTTGTTGTTTTTCTCGTTCCCTCGGCGTTCCATAAGCATTTTTCATAATTATGTCTATAAAATTTTACGATTTACATAACACATTCGTCTCGTCTACACTAAAGTAAATAATAAATTATAGTATAATCGACGGATCCGAGACGCATAAGGTTACGTTAATAAACCCGAAACGGTAATAAAATATTACCTGTATGATGATTTTTGCAAACCACTATCTCCTCTAATATGTATATCAATAGATCGAATCATCTCGAAGATACGTAACTGCGATCGATCCTATTTCGAAAATACGAAAAATTGAAAAAATCTCATCAAACAATGTAGATATTACTTACGGATGTGCCTTACTGCATTATGGTGATTTCCGTTTCACTTCCGACTAGAACATAATACGACGTTATTAATAATTATTATGTGCATTATACGCGACTGAATTATAATAGCGTGTTATTATAATGCTCGCGAGCACTCGACGTCACCACCGCCGCCATAGTATAGGACGCGAGTCACACGTGGTGAAAATACGAGTTTACTGTTTTCACTGACCTAAACGCGCGAGGAGAATTCCTGCACTTTTAAAAGTTAAAACAATATCGTTATAATATTATTCTACGCGTTTCATCGCGTAGTGCGCGAACGTGTTATATCATCCGCCGTCAGATTATAATTATTTCAACCACGTATATATGAGTGTATATTATACGAAAAACGCGTTGTTACACTGCGCGTTGTTGCATTTAATAATCGCACTGTAAACCTTAAAAATAATAATTACACTCCAAATACAATTATTGTTATACTATGATGAGCAATATTTTCTTTGTGCGTTTTTTAATAACATAACGTTTTACTTGATTGCGACGACAGCGATGGACTATACAGTAGAAATACTTTGAAGAATTCGTACTTCGGATATTTCATTATTTTTGTGCATCGATTTACGAGAAAACTGTGCGAAACTTGAGCGTTTTAAAAAAAAAAAAATCAATATTAATAGGTTATCATAACAGTTTTCTAATACGTATTTTTTTCAATCGAATCGTTTTTCGACGTGATGATTGTCGAACTAAAATTTACAATCTACCATATTATCTTGACCTAGTCGAACGAATGACGAAGATTCCAATCGATCGGAATCAATGGCGCGTTTAAATAAAATTCAGAATAGTCTTTATTATTTTTTACTTGAGATGTCTGTCAAGAAAACATACACGCACGTACCTCATACTACCTCGACTGGAAGTCGAAATAACCAAAGCCTAATTTTCTGACTGATTTTTCGTACTCGGTGATTATTATTTTAAACGCACGACTCCGAAACACTTTAATCTGCAAACGTTCAGTATATTATAATAGTACCTATAACCCAGGAAATCGTAAGAGTATAAATAAAAATTCAAAATTCAAAATACCGAAATTAAAAGTTACATAATAATATGTATTGTTGATTCATTAAGATGCAAATCATTCGTTTTTTCCGGACGTTTAAATCGGTTTTTTCTTCTTTTTTCTTAACGAATTATAACGTTGACCGTGAGATTTTACGTTTTCCATTTGTTTTTGAATAACCTACGCAATACATGACGTCAATGAATTTTCCAAAAGCCGAATGTACTCGGCACACGATAACGAAACGGGGTGAAAGCGTCTCGAGTGGACGAAAAATTAAAAAATTCCTAATTGAAAAGTACACGTAATAGTTTAGGTACCTAAAATCGTTGTGCGATCGACCGATAGTTTTCACGATGCGAGCGTAAATGGCACGCGCGACAATACGACTGATCCTGCATCCTGTTGTCGCGCGTATGTCCAGAGTCGGCACGTCGTCGTCGTCGCAAAAAGGATTTCACTCGCGCATACCGCGACTCCGCGGATGATATTATTATTATTATTACCGACCTACGGGAACGCGGACGAATAGCAGACGTGACGACAGACTTTGGAAGCGATTTCGGAATTATTGGACTCGTTACGCGCGCGGCGTTCGAAACAGGACAATATAGAGAGGTGCGTGTAGGCACACGCGCGCGCGCCGTCTCGCACACAATAACGTCCGTATACGTCGTGATAATAATATTATCGCTTCGTTATTACCAATATGCGTACTTTGCCGATGACGAGCCCTTTAAATACACTTCCGGTGCGGTGAGTACAGCGAGAGAGTTTTGGGACGGAACCAAATCCACCGCGGACATTTGCGTGAAACGGTTCTTTTTTTCCATTCATCAGATCTGTAGGTCCATATGTTTTTTAATCCCATCGCCCCGCGAAAGATAAAAAAAAATACAATTGGTTTGAGAAAACATCGAGTACGAGAATTCCGGAGCTCCACGAAAAATATTATTAATACTGTTTAGCCGCCTACCCATTAAAGCACTGGTTCCCAAACTGGGGGGCGTGTACACATTGCTGGGGAGGCGCAAGCAGTTATTACGAAATACAATTTTTATTAATTAAATTTTTTTTATTTTAAAATGTAGGGAAAATATGAAAAATTATAATTATTATCATCAATAAAATTGAATTCATCCCGGAAATTTTATAATTTCTTCGTAAAGTACAGAAAAAAGTGATACATTTTTCACGTTATAGAAGGTGGGGGGGGGGGGGGGGCGCGAGAGTTTCGAAAATATACAAAGGGGGGCGTAGAATAAAAAAGGTTGGGAACCACTGCATTAAAGAATTGGAAATTCGTTCAACAAGTTTTACCGTATACTGTTAAACTCCAGACTAAGGTAACTCCGGTCACTCACTGTTGGGAAAACATTCGAAACTCGGTTTAAAAAGTAAACTAAGAAGAAAACTCGTCTAATAACCTGCGTGATCGTACGACGGGGTGCTCCGATGAAATCTTACGTTAATGAAATACAAACTCTTCGATCAATTTCTTCACGGTAATATTGTATTTCAATAGATCAATATGATAAAACAATACCAGAGCGTTTTCTTCTTTTTTTGCAGCAGGAATATCAAACGGGCTTTTTGAATACATACAAACATTTCAAATATTATTATTATTACGTCTTCCATTTTCTACCACCTTCTGTTTTGTAATTGTAAGTGGTAATACATTCGGCGACTTGTGTCGAAAAAAATTTATGTTCTACATTCTACTCGCTAGTGGAGAACTTCGGGGATATTTTGCTTGTCGATGTACAGTATTTGATCCGGAAAACCGAATAATGATAAGACACCTGATTACGATGATAAGAAAACTTTATCAGTAAATCATGGCTGATAAGTGATAACATGTCAAGACTTTGTGAAGCGTGAGTCTGAAATATTTCGTTGGTAAATAATTAAAAGTTTCTTATTTTGTTTTTATTTTGCAATGTCGCAGTAGATGCACGCCGCGTACAGGGAGTTCAAGTTGGTCGAGCCGACACTTGATGCACGATGGTTTCAATGACCTGTCGGATATGTCTGGTCGAATATACGAACTACGGAGTGGATATGAAAAAAAACCAATGGTTACTTGAGAATCAAAGGAAAATGATATTATTCTCTACCGCGGTCTACAGCAAGCTATCGATGATGGGCCGAAAGTCGAAAGAGTAAATGTCTTATATTATTTAACGTTACAATAGATTTGATTTATAAAAGAAGATTTTTTTTATAGATACAAAGGGTTATCGAATTCAAACCACGGCTTGCAAAAGATATCAATCTCAATGCCGATATGCGGAAAAAAGCAACCAATGAATTTGAAATATCAGCCATGAAATCAGGGTATGAATCGAAAAAGTAATCAATTAAGGGCCGTGATATTGTTCCAAAATGTTCTCCCGTGAAATTAAATTGAAATAGTTTTCAATAGATACGATATGTGTGAAAAGGAAGAAGATTTTTTTACAATAAGTATCATGTGTTCATAATCAATTTTACATTTTACTCATATATGATTCAGAAAAATTCGAATAGATCGATAGTGCCAATCACTAGTGATAATTAATGAATTACAATTTTATGACTCATGAGGTCTATGATCGTTTTTTGATTTATTATCAATAATTAAATATGATAATATTCAAATGTATGATATAATAATATTTTGCATTTAAATTTTTTTATAAGTTTATATTATTGTAAAATATTTCAGGACTAATTTATCGTCCCATTATTACTAATTTTAGAAATGTGGATAAATGACATACCCAGGACGATTAATAGTGGAATGATTGAGATTCGTTCTAACTGCTGCTCGGTGACTGGTACTCACTAGTTCCCGATGAACGTCAACAACTACCTATATCAAAATATTAGTCGATCAACACAATTACACATTTCCAGAATATCAGTGAGTTTTTTTCTCAAAACTTACAGAAATAAATGTTAATAATGGTTATTATTTCACAGTTGTCCATACTCTGTAAGTCGTAAAACTTGACAAAAATCTGTGCTGTTCACAAAGCCGCCGACAATTATTATCAAAAAATCAACTAATCGTGTTGTGGGGTTATAATTTTATTCCAAAGATACCTGAAAAAGTATTGTTTTTCAATTTATTTTTCAATTTGTTGTAACAATAATTAATTGTTTTTATGACTGAATGTCATGTTTCAGAACAACAAGACACCAGTACCTATTAGTTATGGTCTGACAAGCATATACAAAGTTTTACAATCGGATAAGATGGTGTTGTTATTTTCACTAAAATACCCACGATGATGTCTGTATTCTAATTCTTGATGTAATAATTACAAAATAATAATAAGACCAGAACTTAAATGTTGTTTATTTGCTATCGGTTTCATTCGAGCGTGTCAACTTAATATTGATTATTATTAGCCATTGGCCAACTCTTAAAAGTAATGTTAAACAATGTACTTATGTAATGTTAATTTGATCGAGTGAAATGATTTAGAAATTAATATACCTGTGTATGATGTTTCTGTGATTCAACATGTGACCTATATTCAATGATTTTCATTATTTAACACCTTTCATTGTCAATTAAAATACCAACTAATGATATAAAGTAAATAACATTATTAGCATTTTCCATTGTCAAATTTAAGAGATGTATACGTTACAAAACTTATAGCAATAATCTGAAATTCCAATTTTCTCTTGTTTTATATACATTTTTGTAAATCTTGTAATTTTCATTGTAATCCTATACGGGAGAAATCTAAAAACAAAAACAAAAATCAGATCAATAATTGTCATTAAGTAAAAAAATATAAGTTGTAATAATTATTGTATTAAAAACAAATCTCTAGCTATTTTTCTAATCTTATAAATTTGCAAAAGTGATTTTTTTCTTCTCTGTAGTTATTAATTTTAGTTTTTAAGTATTGTGATTGATGATTATGAGACTTACTATTTGCTAATTTTTAATTTTGATGTATGTAATCTGAATACAGTTTAGACAAAAACCATTAGTTATTAGTTAAATATATTCTCAATAATAATATACTTCTCTGGTTGAGAATTTTTCATCTAATTATTTATAACACAAATTTTTTTACAGTTTTATGTCTGAAAATCAGACTTTTTGTTTTACTCATTTAAAGTTTGTAACTGGAATTATTATTAAATCAGTTTTATTATTATGGAAATAATTTTATTTTTTTTAAATTAATCTGATCCGTTTGATTTGATCAACCGCAATGTAAGTTGTTTGAATTTTTATCGACAACGTTTTGTAAGCGAGTGTAATTTTCCACACCACCCAAGAGCTCTTTGAATATGAAACACTATCAATAGATGGTAAATTTGATTACCGAACAAGGTATTACAAGAGGCGCGTTTTTTTTAACGTGGTTTCCCGCGTAGGCCTAATCCACAAAAGGGAGAAATCGACAAACGACTATAATTCATTTACGAAACGAGTGAAAAATAGTTTTAAATTAAAAAAATACTGAAATAATAATTTAATAATGTTAATAATATAGTCTAATAATATTTATAATATAGTATCTTATTATTTAAGTATATTTTTCACTCTCTAATTATGTACTATTGATTTTTTTTTTTTTTTTGACCAAGTATATTTATCATAATATTATCACACTTGCATACTGCCGTTTTAATCAATAGTACATGATGTAATATAATTTAATAGTACGTAAAATGTATTATGCATAGGTCTTTATTTGTATAAGTACACTTTTGTACTACTTATAATAATCCTATTAAATTTTAAATCTTTAAATATGAGGTTTATAGTTTTTAACCAAGAATACTTAATTATTTTATAGAATAATGAATCGTTGCACATTTACTGAATTTTAATCGATACCGTGGCTATAATTTTAAGTAAAAATGTACTAGAGTTTTTTCGAAGTCGGTAAATATAGACAGATATATTATAGAGCTAAATAGGCACTTTTTTAACACATCTTCCGAGACTTTATATGGCGTGAAAAAAAAAATCCAAATGTTGTCAATCTAAGCCGTCGGTGTTAAACCGTGGTGTTTACCCAAACGTTTCGTCACACGTGAGTTTAATATTTTTATGAGTAATAACAGTTTGAGAAATACGAATTCATCGATTAGATAAACGCTTCTTTCGAGTGGTACAAACCTATAGTATGCGCGCATACGCCCATGTTTGTTTTCTTCAAATCTTATCTGCGTCCGAACACCGTAAGATGTTCGAAACCGTGGCTTTTGGTAGTTTAGCACACGTCCGTCGACTTCATTAGATCGCAGTCGCAATAATTCGTATGGCGAACAACTACTTTATTTGTATTTTAACCGCGTGGTTCGCGCTGTACGCGTGTCCAGTATCGGCTCAATATGATTTGAACAATCCGTATAGTCAAAACACACAATCGTATTGGCAACAAGCACAGCAAAGGCCACAGGACATCATTGACCAGCAGTATGGTCGTCCTTTGTACGTTTACCCGCAAGATAACCCGAGGCAGCAACAACAGCAACAACAACAACAACAGCCACAGCGACTACAGCAACAGCAACAACAGCAACAACAACAACAGCGTCTACAACAACAGCAACAAACGTTAATGCGAACTATGAATCAAAACCGAAATCAACAGGATCCGTTCCGATCGCAGCAGCAAAACTACAGTAAGTAGTATTGACGTACCTTTGTTATAAAATTGTAAATCTTAATATGTTATTCAGTGTTTTATTTCAACGACTTGATATTAAATTTAAAACAATATCTGTGCATATATTTAACTAGAAATTTGATAATGCTGGTATTTTGGTTATTCGTTTTTACCATCGAAGTGAAACTCTAATGCCGTAGTCGATAAACTATTTGAGTGTGTTTTTAATAGACTTTTATAATAGTTATTATAGGTACCTAGAACGCATTGGATTGTAAATACGAGATAATTAGATCTTACAATTATTATTATTTAACGATTCATACGATGGACTTGAAACTTGATAAAAAGATTAAGGATCACTAACATATATATATATTGTAGTAGAATATTTTGATCTGTGAAATTTACATTTTATTCAAACGTAATGAGTTTAAAGTTTTAAAAACAGACACACTGATCTAATTTTAGTCCAATTAATAAATAACTTGTACAACGTATGTGTTGATAAACAGTTGTGATTTCGATTTTTTATGAACAATTTATAGAAAAACTTTCTATATCAAAAGTATAATATACGGGTCACTGCACATCGAAACCGTTAAATAAGCCATAACCTATATACTCGAGGAATAAATAAAATACAATGTCATTGTGATCGAAAACTATGTCTGAATATGCATTACTAAACCGATAGCTAATTGAATAATATCACTACGATATTATTGTATTGTTTATCGTAGTACAATATAATATGTTTAGTAATATGTTTACAGTACTAATAAACGTAAAAGTTTACCGCCCGCGTTTGTCGAATGGCTATCTGGTATCCGAGATATGTACATTATATTATGATACTTCAGAATTATTTTCAGTTTTTTTCAATTTTTATTTACGATAAATGACATGACACTTCCAGTCGGCTATAAAAAAAAAAATGTACGTATAAGTATTGTTTGCATATATTTTTCGTTATAAACAATAAAGTTGGATTACGTGTGTGTCATCATATTGTTATCTGCTCATATGCTCAATAAGACTTTTACGTAACTATTATACATTCCATTGGCGAAAATGAGAACTAGAAATAAGTACGTGACAGATAAAAATCGTTTCCTGTACCTATACGTTTATTTACACAATGACGAATAACGAAATGCCTTACCGTGTTATATTATACCTATTACGTTACTGTATTTCCATAGTATTTATACGATTCATTTGTTTGTCATTTACATCGATACTAACGAAAAATGTATAATTAAACGATTCAAACCGTTTCAATAGGAATGCGTAACTTTATTTTTATCATTTTCAACACGTTAACGAAAATTATGTATAGTGACGACACGCCTATAAAAATGAATCACAATAATTATTAATACTTTTACGGCGGTAAAATCTTACTTCTGTCCATCAAATTACCAACTACTACCAACGACGAATCCACGAGAAATCATCCGACCGCCTCATTATCCTTGCAAAATTAATAATATTATGAGCATTTTTTATTGAAAAATAATTGCGTAAAATTGACGATTTCAACTTGATTTATAATGTCTTGTTTAACGACAATCTGAGTAAATAATAATCGACAATGTTTAAAACTTTATAGAAAATTGTAATTTTTAATGCCCACGGCGGATTAACATGAAAATAAAATATAATAATAAATTTGAAATTTGAAAAGAAAATCGATGTACACTTTGTCTTTTCGCACCTACCCTATATTGCAATCCTGGATTCGCGCCTTACTATTAACAATTTTTAAATATACTTATTGCTATTTATAAAATGGGTATTATTTTTTTAAGTTTACGACAGATATTATTTTACATCGGGTGGGATATAGACTCTTAGGAAATGTCTAACTCGTCGCTTGGAAAAGGCTAACATTGATTATGAAGACCTAAGTCTAGATTTTTTTGTAACCTCGGTCTCGTTTTAACTCTATACGGTCAATCAATAATAATTAAACAGTTTATTATAATTAATTTATTTTTATTTTTTTTTTACCCAAAATTGAAACGCGTTCATATTAATTGTTTCTCGTAATATTTGTAATATTGTAATTTTTTATTATAGACACTTTCGCGTCTAGATACGCACCTCCCACGCTGAGATTGCAAGCCGGTTCGTCCCCGTACGTTCTGACCGAGGACAGATTAACGGAAATCCGCCAAGAGTTCTTGTACTGGTATTTCGATAAGGGCGGCGACAATGATCAAGGAGACTATCAAACCGACATACACGGGTCTATGCCTCAGGTGCACAAGAACTTCAATTTCCAACTGCCTTTCTTCGGTTTCCGGTTCAATTACACCAGGGTGTCGATGAACGGCTATTTGGAATTCAGCGATCCGCCGAAACACTTCCGGTACCCGTTGTCGTTCCCGATCAAAGAGTGGCCCAAAAAGAACGACCCGTCCTTCATCGGCATATTCTACAGCAAGTGTCGGATTGGCTCGCTCAGGCCCGACGACGTAGACAGGCGTAAGCCCGGTGTGTATTTCCGCATGGAAAGAGACCTGCAAGCCCGGACTGACCAATTCGGAGTGGAAATGAGAGAACGGCTCATGTGGGACATCCGCCAAGGCGTGGTCGGCGCCGACTCGTTTGTGCCCAAACATTCGGCGATCATTACGTGGAAAAATATGTCCTTTGCTGGAGGAATCGACAACTCACTTTACACGGTACGGACATCGCGAACAATACATTCCGTCGTGTTGCACATGTACTTGACATAATTGCGAAAACGGGATGGTAAAATAAAAAGGAGGGCTCGCGTTCTTTTCTGAAATATTTTATGATATTATTCGTTCTGACCATAGTTTGTCATCGGTTCTTCGAGACGTTTTTTTACACGAAATATACCGGACGTTGATGACCTTTTTTTATTTTTAACCTTCATACTATTCTAAAGAAATTATTTTGATTTTTGATTTTTTCACGGCATTTTTCGATTTTATAAGGTAATTGTTCGAAATTTCAAAAATTTTCCACTACTATATTTTCTTTGCATTTGTAGGTCTGTTTATTTCAATTATTTATTTTGGAAATTTATTAATAGTTTCGACGATTTTAGAATATTTTTCATGTATTCGATCAATTTAATTTGTTTTCTGATAGGGATTTTTCGTATTTGTATGCATTCGAGAGGTGCATAGGTTTTTAAGTTATCGACATTCGACCCTAAAATTTATCGGCATCATTCTTTTGTCATATTCCAGACAAATACGTTTCAAATGATCTTGGCCACGGACGAAGTGTTCACTTACGTCGTTTTCAATTACGCAGACATGCAGTGGACAAGTCACACGGAAGCCGGCGGCGACACGACCGGCGGCGAAGGAGGAGTGCCTGCATTCGTGAGTTGGCCGGCCTAAACGTTTGTCAGCGCGATGATGATAATAATAATGTAAAAAATATGCATCGTTGATGCGACGTGCACGCAGGTGGGGTTCAACGCGGGCAACGGAACTCGGAGTTTCGAGTATTATCCTTATTCGCAGAGATCGACTCTAAGAGACCTGGTGGGTCGCGGTTGGGCCAACGGTTTTCCGGGTCGGCACATATTCAGGATCGACGAGAACATCATGTTGGGAACGTGCAACAAAGACATCGGTGAGCACAATATTTAACCGCGGTGTAAAGTAGTCGCGTTCATTAGTGCCGCCTAATGAGTATTTAATGTTAGCTGCGCGAGTAGTGTTCGTTGCCCCGGCCGGTTAGCCATCATTTATTGAAAATCGAAACATATCGACGACACGGACGTGTGTGTGTGTGTGGAAATTACCAACTGCTCTTCTGCTCGATCGTGTGTAAAAATGAAAATAAAAAATTGATTGGATTCGAACCATTTCTATCTCCGCGCCGTATTTGTTTTGCGCGAAACGAACCGTTATTGTTATTACGTTAAATTCAAAGGATAGTTTGTTTTTTTTTACCTCTTTTTAGTATTTGCTTCCCGTGGCATTCGGTATAAAAACTTCTTAAACCACTCTGTGCGTCACTCTAAACCGCACGTACGCTTTTTCCACAGTCCACACGTGTGAATAATAATATAGTTACTATTACATTGTAGCCGGTACGAACCTGCCGCTGGTGTTCGCGCCCGAGAGCGGCAACATGTTGGGCGGAACCGTCGTCAACATCACCGGGCCGTGTTTCGAGCCCGGAGACAAAGTCCGATGCAAGTGAGTATTGGCGACGAGTGCCGACGACGATCGCGTCATTATGTCCGACCGTTTTGTTTTAATTTTTTTTTCATTTAGATTCGACACGGAAGAAGTGGTCGGTACCGTGGTGAACAGGAACCGCGCCGTTTGCATTCAGCCGTTCTTGATGGCCGAAGGTTACGTGATATTCGACGTGGCGATCGGCGACGAAAAGTACAATTGGAAAGGGAAATACTTTGTGGGTACGTCGTCCACTGTACGCGTCGGGCGCAGTATTTTTTTCGGGTCACATATTGTAAACTCTTGTGCGCGAACGGCCGTGTCACCTGATAACTCGAAATCGTGTAACACTATATGGTACACTACTCGGGCGTGATGTAAAAAGTAAACGTATTTGTATATTGTTTCACGCGTGACACATCGTGCAATCTAAACAAATATTTTATGCAATTACGAAGTACTAGTATAAATATAAATATGGGCGCGCGCGCACGGGTACGGGGAGTTCCGAGTGCGACCAGATACATGCTGCGGTTTCGACGAGGGATCGCATTTATAACGTTTATATTTTTTCATTGAAATAAAATATTACATCTATATTATTTATCCTACGATACCAATATTTAAGATGATGAAACGGGTTTCAAGTTTCAAGTGATCAAACAATGATTATATTGTATAAATGTTTATTATAGACATCGAAAAAGTTCATGGAGAGGGGGTCTCCCCCCCCCCCCGTTTGACCACCACTGTGCCTAATTAATTTTTTATTTTAACGTCGAATATTACCAAATTTAATTGAGTTTTTAACTGTGGAAACTCCTGTTGTATAAGTATTAATTTTAAAGATTTTATAATAATAATAATAACTGTATGAATATTTTTGAGATTTATTTTCATGAATTTAAAAAGTTTTATTGTATACTTAATTAAAATAAGATAATTGGCAGGTAGCTAAAAAGTAATACGAGTAATATATAGAATTTATTGGTATACATGGTGTTCCAGTCCATAACTTTTTTTCTAAATATAAAGCAGGGCCTAAAATTGTGTTCAGAAGAACACGCTATGTGTTAATACCAAAAACGCAAAATATGTCAATTTTAGGCACTGATATAATAAAGAACGAGTAATTTTTTTACCTTAATCTTGTAGGAGTTTTCACTTTATCATATTGAAGTTTGTGATTCGGCTTGTTTCGTTGCGCAACAGTTGACACGTATGGATGTTTTTTTTTTTTTGTTTTTCCAGAAACTCCGGCCACGGCTACCGAACGCATTCGATTCCACGATGGAGCTGTGCGGGAGAGAAGACCCAAGGAGATAAAGATCACGTGGGAAAAACAAAATCTCACCACAAATTTCGACGCGCAGATAAAAATATCGCTCTACGGGTATAGGGAAGTGACGATAGCACCCGAGCTGGTGCCCATCGACGTCATAGCGGTAAGTGGATGCGGTATCGTGTGGATTTACGCTCGACAAACGTTTAAAATGTGAGATTTGTTATCAACTCGTGTATACAGGAGAACATACCCAACTCCGGCGAGTACGTCATCAATCCGGCAATCTTCGAAGACCGCGACAACACCGACAAACTAGATTTGACGTTCGGATTCTTGCAAATACAACTGTCCAATCCGACCACGTACTCCGGCATTTCGATTTCACCGTAACCGTCTTTTCACTATTACTATTATAATAATTATAATATTATATTATTAAATTTCCCCGGATTCGTATGCACAATATATAAACCGACCAAACGTACGTATACTTAAGCGTATGCACTAATAAAGCGTGAAAATAAACCCAAAAACATACACTCGGAATACTTCAAATAATAATTGGGAAAAAAAATAGAGTGAAAACTTTACTTTACTTACAAGCGCATACGAATCCGGGCGTCGTCGTCGTCGCACACGTTATTGTCACTGGCGCGTGATAAATTATCTTATTCCTCGACGCAGGATACTGTGGAGCAAGCCGGTGCCTCTCGGCTGGTACTTCGCACCGCAATGGGAACGGTGGCACGGGCCCTCGTGGCCCGAGAAGGTGTGCGACACTTGGATCAAGAACGACAGGTATCTGAAAAACTTCGCGGCCGAGATATTCCAGTGCCCGTGCACGCTGGAACACGCGCTCGTCGACCGAGGCCGGTTCCTGCCGGACGCGGACTGCGACAGGGACGCCAACCCGCAGTGTCTGTACAACAAGGGGGCCGTGCACTGCGTGACGACCGGCGCGCCGAGCATGGAGGGCTCGGAGCAACAGTGTTGCTACGACAAGAACAACTTCCTGATGTTGTCGTACGACCAGCAGTGGGGCTCGCGACCGCGGAGGTCGCACAACCTGGGATTCCTGCCGTGGACCGAGGCCAACAAGGTAGGAGACAGCAACTGGCAGATTTGAGACGGGCTGCCGCGGGGTATCACTCTTTTTTTGGTCATCGTTGTCCTTTATTATTTCCGGTCGGTGGCAAATCGCAGACGTCCTACTTACCGCGGCCTTTGCGCCCGGCGATGAACGGCTGAAATATTGAATATAAAAATGCTCATTACACAACAAAAATGCAATGGCATAGGACCGGAAATCGGAGTTTGAGTTAAACCGGTGTAACGTTGAGTTAGAGAAACGATTCCGAGTGGAAAAAAGTCGTGTGTCTCGTCCTTTATTTCGAAATAACATTTTTTTTTTTTCGTCTTGAAAAGAATTTCCGATTGTCCGGGAAACTTCCTCCACTAAATACACCACTGGTCTCTCATCACAACTCATCGTGTTGTATTTTCCAGGTGCCCACGCTATCCCAGTGGTTCCACGATATGAGCCCGTTCTTCCCGTGCTGTTTGTGGCAGGAAGAGCAAGCGGTCGGCTGCGAGACTTATCGTTTTGAGCGGCGCCCGTCCCAGGATTGTGTTGCGTACCAGTCGCCATACGTGGGTACGTGTCTTCGTGATAAGTATTATAATCGATCGTGGTCGGAAAGGTTTCGCGCGAAAATAAATCGACGCTCGGCCAGTGGCGACTACCGACGATACGATATTAAATTATTTTGTATCGTTTCGGCGTTTGACCGACTCGTTGCGGTTCGTTACAGCTACCGTTTTCGGCGACCCACACGTGATCACGTTCGACGACCTGGAATACACGTTCAACGGCAAGGGCGAGTTCGTGTTGGTCCACGTGGACTCGGAAAAGTTCAAGTTCGACGTCCAAGGCCGGTTCGAACAGCTGCCGGACAACATTTACGGCCAGGTGAGGGCGACCACGCTCACGTCGGTGGTGTCGCGCGACAACACGTCCACGGTGATCGAGGTGAGGCTGCGACCCAAAGCCGCCCAGTGGAGGTACAGGTTGGACGTTTTCGCCGACGGCAAACGGGTGTACTTCGACCGGCCGGCGTTGAAAGTGCAACATTTCCACGGTAAACGACGAAAGGGCCAAGAGAGCATAATATTATTATTACGTCGTCGCGACGAATTATTTTTTTTTTGATTTTTTTGTGTTTTTTTTTTTTTTTCCAAACTACTCGAGGCGTGACCGTTTACTCGCCGTCTTACGTGTTGAACCAGTCCGAGATTGTTGTCATGTTCCAGTCGGGCGCCGGACTGGAGGTGCTGGAAAACAAAGGGTTCATGACCACTCGGGTGTATCTGCCCTGGCAGTTTATCGTGAGTATACGAGCGTTATCGCACTTGTTTGCGCGTTCCGCTGTTCATTCGCGTCGTTTTTGCCGCAGAACCGGACCAGAGGACTGTTCGGCAACTGGAGTTTCGACCAGTCGGACGATTTCACGCTGCCCGACGGCCTGCTGGTGCAGCCGAACACGTACGATTTCGAATCGGTACACAAGCTATACGCTTCGAATTGTGAGTACTACCATAGCTCGTGCCGTGTTAAACATACGGCGACCAAATGTACGGGCATTTTGAATCCCGGCGGGTTAGTACAAATGGACTCGGCGGCATCGTAGTACGTTTAATCTATGACCGTAGACAGATGTCCTATAATGTTTGTGTTCTATGTAGACTTGGGTATAATCCTTCTGTGTTATTCCTTGGGTTTGGACTTGTTGTGATGTTTTCCGGGTTTAATTAAATCTGTGCGATTTATCCTTCGACGACTTGTGCATCATCCATTGTTGAAATCTAGTTATGAGATATTTGACGGTGATGTAACAAGATTTCTATTGTATTGTCTGAATTTCCGATTTCTCAATTAATTTTATTTTTGGAAAGTTGAGTTTCTTATGGATGTGAGGGGTATGCAATAATCCACTCATAGTGAGTTAAATGACGTTGTATTGCGATGTGAACCAGAGTGCAGTCGTATGCAATAAATGCATGTGTGCGTGGTCACCTCATTACACTACCCTTCGCTACCCTCTGTCGGCGCCCACATCTATAGACTGTAAATAAATATAATCGGTACTGACTTGTCGGTGGCTCGCTGTAGAGGTTCGGAGTTCGTGTTTGCTTGTGAAATGAAGTGAGTATAGTAACGGATACGAAAGTCACTCGATAAAAACACAATTTAAATCAAATGGAAAAAAAATCCAGTCACGATTAAAAGTCTGATTAGTCGTTGACGAGATAAATAGTCACACCATTTGAACACATCATCGACTGTTACGGAGACAAATAAAAACTGCTCCGTTAATAACCGAGAAGAGCTCTCTGAACCGCTGTCGACACTAGACTGCACACCATGTATCGGTAAGCTGCTGCTGTAGATTCGCGAGTCTCTCGATCGGTCGGGTCGCGCGCGCAACTCGGCTGTCATTGGTCGGGCGGAGCGAGCAGCTTTGCCGTGTCACCCGCCCAGTATTGAACCGATGACTCACTTATTTCCGCTTTACACAAACACACCTATAGTTATTCGTTTTATTATTATTACTATTGTTACATAATTATGTATTCATAACGAACTATCATCATATCATTATATAATTATTAGGTACCTGTTATATAATAACTGATTTGTTCGATTGTTATATACGTTTCTGGTGCAAAAATCACGATTTCTCCTTAATTTTTAGTGAATATAGTCCCCCCCCTCTCATTGAAATAAAAAAAGTCTCCCCCTCAACATTTATAAATATTTTTCAAATAACTGAGAATAACTGAGTTATCTGTCGAGACATCGTTAAACTAAATAAATCGGTTGCCATTTTCCCTATACCCATGGTCTATATCTATAGTATATTTAATCTATGGTACTACAGAGTATGACGATATGTTTTGTCAGTAATAGGTTGTAATAGAACGAGTAGAATCGTCCGACGGGCGAGGGGTATTATTGTATTATTATTGTTACGTGGTTTGTCCGCGATATTGTTTGGCCGCCTTGTTTTATCGTTCATGCGGGGCAAAATGTAGGCAACTCAATGGTGTTCGAAACGAACCGTCAACCGCGTTTGGGCCGGCAGATACAAAAGTTGATTTAAATTTAGGTCACTTTTCGAATTTCCCTACAGTTTGAAAATTATTCGTGAAAAACGGACGAAAAATGACAAACAAACGGCAACATTTACAGCAAACTGGTTTTTGAAAAAGTCTTTTTTTTCGTCGTAATTTAAATGGTATTGTTCGTTTCTTCGAGACCGACGATACATCGGTTTCAAATTTAAAATACCAATCACCCGTCGCCTGTATCTCGACCTTTTTTTTCTTTTTAATCTACATTTGTAACAATTGCACACCTGGCCCTTTGAACATCACGGACCGCCATATAGTGTGTCCCGTATATACGTATATATTATGATTTCCGGGGTTGCAGGGATCTTAGAAGACAGAGACGAGAAAAACAAAGGCGGCGCCTTGTTCTTCCGCGAATACGGTCGAACGGCTAGTTACTACGCGAACCGTACGTTCGAACCCGTTTTCGAGTCCACCCCGGAACTCATCATACCCGCCAACCGATCTGCCGACATACAAAAAGCCAACGAGCTCTGCGGCGACTCGTACCAATGCAAGTACGACTACTCGGTCAGTCTCAACAGGGACTTGGCGTTTTACACGCTACAGTACCAAGACGGGTTCGTGAACACGAAAAAAATGAGCAAACAGAGAGGTAAGTGGGACGTCCGGTCCGGAAACGCGTTACTATTGACGTATCGCCATAATTATAATGTTCGGTCGTTGCTGACGTTGGTTGATATAGTGATTTCGTGCGGGGTGTTGGAAACGCCGCGGTTCGGTCGGAAGAGCAACTTTTTGTTCGTGCCCAACACCAAAGTGACGTTCGAGTGTAACCAAGAGTTCGTCTTGATTGGCGACCAGAGGAGGTCCTGCTCGGCCGATGGGAAATGGGACATCCCGGAATACGGATACACGGAATGTTTACGTGAGTACTGCCATTAAGTGCCTATACTAGCTCTAGCGCCTATTCTAGATACTTACGTAGGTGTACGTGGTACACTGACGCGATATTATTGTGATCTATATACGTTTCCCCAGAGTCTTGGGGAAAATATCCGAGTAAAAAGTAATCTAAAACATTTACGCGAGTGTAAAAACAATCGGAATCTAAAATATTCGTGCCAGTAATATTCGAATGTATTAATTGTGACCAATATTTAAATAATACTAAGTTCTATTGAACATAAACACGTCATGCAATTATTTATATATTAATCTTCCCGTTGTACTTTGAACTATGTATAATCTGTTGGATCAATTCATTTTATTCAAAAAAATATTAAGTTATAACTAGAGCGTAGATTTTATTACATCGAAAAAATAACTTAAAAAAAAAAAGGATATACTTTTATCGGCAAACCAAAAATTCCATAATGCATGAAACGAATATTATGCTTTAAAATGCACAATAACGTTTCATAATGATTAATTTACAATAAAAAAAAATGCGATTACTTAATCTATTATTAAATTGTTCGATATACATGACATATATTCGATGGCGGTTTCAACTGTATGTTTAATGAAATGACTCATTAGTGACTTTAGTAAAAAAAATTCACGATATACCAATGTATACTGTCATTGTGAACAACGTCCGTTGATAGTGAATTATTTAAGCTGAAATAACTACGCAATTTTAACAGGATAAAACGACGATATAGAAATAGGTTTACCCGCTTTGAAAAGCTATATTCGCGTTTCTTTTTGTTACTGGTCTTCCGACGTCCAGAGGCGTTTGGCACAATACAACTGTGACATCCATCACAACTCGTTATTATTCCACGTATATAATTTGTAAAAATATAATATGATTCATAACAAATACGCGATGTTTGTAAAATCGATGACGGGGCTTCCTGAAAACTCTTCGGGGTCGTGGCAGGATCCCGTCGAATGAGAAACGTTTACGACACGGGCGGTATAACTTTTTTATTACACTCCGCACTCGATCGAATATAAAACAATGCGAAAATACGACGAAAAACCGATTGTTAGATATTATTATAAATCGCAGTGAATGGATATAACGTTATGACGTTATCGATCGTCCCACGCCCGTTGTTCCTATAGTAAACCGAACGAAAGACGGGGGATCGAAGTCTCCGGTCGGTCTGGGGAAAACTCGAGCGTCGCGCGTACATTCGCGTCATCGAAATCGCTAAAAAGCCCCGTGTGTCTGTGTAAAGGTCACGTCGAGTACGAGTCGCGGAGCGCGTGGACGACGATCGCCCTGATAGCCGGCATCATAGTGCCGCTGCTGGTAGGCATTTGCTGCGTGCTGTCTCTGGTGTACCGGCGCAGCGGTCGGCTGAGCCTGCGGTACCAGACGACGCAGGCGGCCAAGAGGCGCAACTCGGTGATGGCCCTGAGCACGGTCGACCTGTCGGGGGCGGGACTCGGAACGGGAAACCGCGGCGGCGGCGGCGGCGGCGGCGACGACGGCGAAGGAGACGAGGACGAAGGCGGAAACGAGGACGACTCGTCCGATTCGCCGGAAGGTTCGGTGCCGAGTTCCACGAACCCGCGCCGGTCGTACGACGCCGTGTACCGGACCAACGAGCCGCTGCCCGGCAAACCGGACGTGCATTTCGAGCCGAAGGTCTGGGACCTGGACGCCGAGTACGAACGACAATTGCACCAGACGAACAAGAGGACGGCCATTTACGTGCCAGGATCGCCGCCGACGCCGCAAAAGCAGCAGCCCGCCGTCGCCGCCGCCGCCGCCGCCACTTCCGCCGTCGCGGGTCCGTCGGTCGTCCCGGTCCAGAGGCAAATCTTGCCGTCCAGATTCAAAGACTCGTTTTGACTTTCACACATATTTAATGTATATACTTAACGGTACCCTTCGACAGTATCCGCGCCCTGGACCTCGCGCTTTTCAGGACCTCGCGCTTTCGAAAAATAATATTAGAGACATAATTTTTTTTTTTTCAACTATTTTCGATTGTATTTAAAAATAAAACGTTTATTTCGTATGACGAATACGACACCCACACCTATTGCTCGGTTCATCATATAGATTTTTAAACAATAACCAATATCAACGATAAGAAAAATGGAGATTTTAGATGGACGGGTTTCCCCCTTGTATCGCGTTTTTCTCTTTGCGCCAGATTGCCTTATATTCTGTAAAAGGGCGAAATTTCATTCCGCATAATAAAATACGCGCACAGTGCAATATTATGGTATATTAGAAAGTAATATCCGTTCGTTTATTCTGCTTAATGGTGTGACTATAAACAACCGGAGTTCCGCGATCGTTCGAATCCCCCGAGTGCCCGTCAATTAATTATTATTCTGTCGATTCGGATTTTCGATGATCTGTTGCAAGCAGACGACGCGTGTACCCGACACGACTACTTGCAATGTGACGTTCATGATGTCGTCTCGAAGTACGTTTTCTTTTTTATACGTTCGTAAATCGCGTTTCGATTGGGTTTTTTTAATCAGAAAACGTCGATACTCTATATATTTTATACAGTTGCTAAATTATATTTTAATTCGTGAATTCGTAACGTTATAAAAAAAACCGTCCGAAAAATTCGAATTTTTTCATCACTTTAAAAACGTCTTCAATGCATCCGTACGTACACACCCACGATCGCGTGCACGAGTGTAAAAAAAAAGAAACATAGGTTCTAACAACAAATAAAAACGCACGTCGGATAAAACAACAAGTGTATTCGGTGCGACATCACTACAAACGGTTTTTTCATTACAATATAATCCTAATACTAGGTGCGGTACACAAGCGACACGTATCGTGTCGTTTGCCAACCACCGGGGGGTGCTGCGAATTCTATGCGACGGCCGAACCGTTTCTATACGAGAAAAAAAAACGACCCTTGTAAAACCAACATCAAACTAGGTTAGCTAACTATATAATATGTACAGATGAATATTCAAAGTCCGTTGTTGATACGAAGACATTTCAGTCTGTTCGAAAATACAAACGCGAATGTTTATAATCAAACCGCGGGTACGGTCTCGGTATTGTACACTAACCGACGCGTAAAATCTGGAAGACCCTATCCGTTTATGTTTATCACATTATATGGGTCATTATTGTAGGTCAATCGTGGAGGTTTAACACAGCGGTCGACCGCGTTCATAATATAATATTCGTTTATTGTACGGTTTCCTAGTCGGTTCGGGTTACTCGCGTCGAACGCACGTCCCTGCTCGACCCCTGCAGAGGACCTGCGGGGTCGATTTTTTTTCTTTTCCTCCGAGCCATCTGTGAAAACAGAAAACTACTGTAGGCCTTGTGATGTAAGTAGGTAGTTGTATTTGGCGGGTACTTCATAATATGTGTCGTATCATCATGTGGAATGAAAATTCGGCTTTCGATCTCGCGCTGTACCAATTATTATTATACATTGTAAATATTATTTTTGTAATTCGATTTTGTAAAGATATCAGTAATAATTGTAACGCGACGATGACACTTTTAGGTATTGTATTTTATGTATGATCAAGTTTTTAATATTAAATCGCAATCGTTTTCATTTCACTCGATTCGTGTTGTTTTTTCCTCTCCGATCGTCGTCCATTCGTCGCACCTATCGTTTATGCGTGTCTATCATATGCAATGCCGGTCGATCCGCATTCGGCGGATCAATTCGAACTCGAGACGGTAAAAATGCAAAACGTTGTGGGTACAAGTGTAGAACGGCAAGACACGAACCCTAAACGTATAGACACGCCTAATATCGTTTGCAGCGCACGTCGTTATTGAATTACAATTCAAATTTCAACGATACCCACAAGTATTTCGGTTGGGCGTGATCGAATGTACCGTAAATTTGTTTTCGCCCATCAAATCTAACCTAAAATTCGTATAAAACAATAGCGATAGGCATTATTGGTGAGTATATGAGCTATATATACATATATCATCTCATTATAATCATTACTTCTGTTTGGTTTTCAAAAAGTCTCCATTGCGTTCAATAGAAATAATAATAAGAAGAAAAAACAATCGTTCTTGACGCGCGCGCGTCAAAATAGAAAGCTACCGGTACACAAATCAGACGATACTCGCATCTATATATAGTATATGATACGCGTTGCGCAGCTCTAGGGGTCATTAAACAAACGGCCGAGTAACGGTACGAAACATTTACCGCGTCGTGAGCAACGACGGGGATCTGTCCGTTTCGAAATGAAAATCAAAACACTGCGGTTTTGTCACTGTAGGCCGTCATGGGTACATGTATATTGTATACATATATTGTCATCATCATCATCATCATCATCATTATTCTAGATTTCCGACCGTGTACGATGTCTCGCGCGTATTATCTAATACGGTTTTCGATTTTCACTTTGTCACGGACTTCCGACGGAGCGAGAAATTTTCCACCGACTTCTACGTCGTCGTCGCATTAAAGTTCGTTTTGCGTGATACATAATGTACGAGTGTAATACGCCCGCTATAATATAATCGTGATAAATTTTGAATTCTGACAGCTACCGGAAATATCATATTTCGCGTCGGTTACTGCGTCCGTACCGTCGTCGGCGGACAGTGGAAAACGCACGGGGTCCCCGGATATTTTATTCCCGACTGTCACGGCAATTACGGCGATGCCTATCGAAATAACGATGTGCCGCGCGTTTCCAAACAAACGACCGCGATTAGTACGATGCTCACACGCCGACGACTGTCTCGACGATTTTAATGGTCGGCGAAAGCGAAAAACAAACGTGCAAAAATAATAATAATAATAATAATAATAATGACGACCGGCAATTATTAGAAACGATTAAGAAAGACTCAAAGCAACGAGTGGGTAATGGGTGAAAATCGACATAAGCCGTCGATTCTACGCATAAAATACACTTGTACAACCAACAATTTGGTCCTAGGTATCAAAGTAAAGGGTAGCAAATAAGTAGCAAAAGGGCTCGAGTCGATCGGTCACGAATTTTTCCTTGGTAGATTTAAAGCTTAAATTTTGATTGATTGTTGGGTCTGAGGGGGGCACAAGTCGGCCGAGAAGATCTGCACTCTTACATTATTGATGAAATAAACGGGTCATATCTTGGAATTTCCGACGCGAACGAATTGGTTGAACTCCCAATGTCAACTCGAGGCCTAGGACCAAAGTTATATGTTTAGATTTTAGAGTATGTGTTATAAAATCAACGTTTAAATACACGAGATTGTATTATTATAGATAAACGATGAAACAGAACGTTAATTTTTTTACGGGGTTTTTTTTTTTTTAGCGTGGGAAAGGGGGGACAAGAATAAAAACCTATATGCGGTGGGAAATGCTTACGTAAGCACTCGGCAATCGCACCGATTTTTTACACGGTCTATAATGGCGTGTTCTATACGAATATTTAAAAAATGAAATAAATACCCGAGCTGCTTTCGAACGTCGCCGACGTCAGTGCAGGTTATTTCAAGCGTGTTTTTTTAACGACTTCGGGAAGATATTCGAACGCGACGTCTTTGTTTCGAGTACTGTTCGACCGCCGCCCCACCGCGCCGAGCCGATTTTCCGAGTGATTTGCCACCACCGATTTTGATACGGCATATTTCGATTTAAAAAGTGTCCGCTGGTTTGAATTTCCGTTTCGTTTGGTTTATCGACACCCGGGCGAAGAAGAGCAGGCGCGACTGTAAAATTTACCTTCCATACACTTCGGTTTGCGGTCGAGTGCCCGGACGCGACGACACCACGTTTGCTACAAAACCAATACGAGTAAATAAACGGCGATTTCTAAACCGAAAATTATTTCGTCCCCCCCCCCCCCCCACGCCCAATGATTATGACGCGTGCGCGTTAGAGACCAACACACGACCGTCGTTACCAACGCTTTTGTATTACGTATGCTCGTCTTTTTCCCCCGAAGACACGAGGGATGTGTCTCTCTGGTAGTGTTTGTGATCTCCAAGTCCGAAAATGTTCGACATCTTATGATCGCGCGAGCGCGCTCGTCGTTCGTGTTCACGCCGCCATTAAACTGTCCATGACACGCGCAGGTCATCAAGAGTTTTCGTCCAGGGCCCTGGTGACGATCGTGCCGATCATGCTCATCCTGCTGGGACCGCTGTTCCTCGTCCTGGTGTGCGTCGGTTACCGGATGTTCGTCAAAACGAAAAAGGCGAAAATGTCCAAGTGAATATCCGTTCCGTGACGTAAATCCTATCCATCCGTTGTCGCGCACAAACGGACGGTAGGAGAGCGGACGTGTTTATTATTTCTATTTACGGTTATGTTTTTGATGAAAATGCACGCAGCAGTCGCAATCGCGGCACGTCGTCTCGCCGCATGTCGCGTAGCGGGACCCAGACGGGCGACGAGGAAGAACTGCAGCAACAGGTCGCGGACGAACGAACGGCGGCGGCGGCGGTGGAGGAAAACCAACAAAGGGAAACGGAAATCAACTGAGACACCGCGAGTGGTTTTTTTTTTTTTTAGTCGACGTGATGTTCACCAGTCGTTTATATATATATATTTTGTTACGTTCATTAAAATACATTCATTTATAATAATAATTAGTTTAATTATTTCAACAAATTAAATATATATATTTATATATGTATATGTCGATTTGAAAATATGTTGGTCATAAAATATAAATACAAAAATACATGGTTTTTCGAAAAATAAATATTTAACATATTAAAATACAATAATAATAATAATAATAATAATAATAAAGTATACAAGCTTCGGATAAAAAAAAAAATGTAAAATAAAAAATAAAGTGACGATGATCACAATGATAATAATAATAATAATAATGATAATATATAAATAAATAAATCAAAATAACGTCGTCGGGTTGATTTGAATATACGCGTCGAGGACGATTTTTTTATTTTGATTAATACATAATATTGTTCACCACTAATCTACATACATATAATATATAGGGTATATCACTATAGAGTCGACCTATCGATCGACGATCTAACAACGGCCAACACGTTTATTCGCTTTAGTCGTTCGATCGAATGTAAAAACAATTTTTTTTTTTTGTGTTTTAATTAGTCTTGAAATTTAAAAAAGAAGTCTTTACGTTCAAATAACACACAACCTGTCGGTGAAAAAATACTCGACGGGCGAGTACACTACAAATGACATGCTACTATTGCTACTTACGGTATCGTCGTTACACGGCGCAATGGTTTACTGCACACGCATTGTTCCCCGGACCGAATTCGCGCGCGCGTTATCTTAAAAACCCGGTGTAAACGGTCCGATAGCCGGACCGTTTTTCCACTATTTACGGGGTAGGTGACGCGTAAAACGATCGCTTAGATAAAAAATATTAATACGGTGGAAAGATATAAAAAAATAATCCGTCTTAAAATGTAATATAATGGACAATGATAAAAAAATAGGGTGAGGTCGAAGGAACTTTTTAGGACTCGAGAACAACAACAAAAGGGGGGGGGGGGTCAACAAACGATCGCGAATACGCGGATTAACGTTTCGTCGACAAAATTATTACCTATCATAAAAATTTGTCTCAAGACGTTTTTCGAAATCACAGATTGATAATTGTCAGAACAAAGAAAACAAATGCCACAGTTTTAACATTAAATTTCCCTAAAAAGACTCTATGAATGTAAATATATAATATATTTATAACACATTAAAATAGACTTTTCGATCTAATGAAAAAAATATTAGTCCAACAACGTAACTATATACTCTCTTACGATATATAATATAATATAATAATTTGTATAACAGGTGATTATTTAGAAAAAATGGTAATACCAGTTGAATTAATATCATCAAATGCAGTAAAATTAAAAATGCACGTATATAATATATATCGCGTAAAATATATTGCATTTGTATAACGAATATAACGAAAGTCACAACCTATTCTTCATCGGCTCTGTAATGAGCAAAAGGCCACTCGGGTCGAAAAAAAAAAAAACAAAACAAAACAAGAAAACAACCATCATCGTCTAGCACCGTTCCGCGTGTATGGTAAGAAGAATGGATATGATATATATATATATATATATACGTATATATATACATATAATATTATAATGATATTAAAATATATTTGTATAACGCGTAGTAAAATCGATTATTATTAATAAATATTGCTCGAGTAAAGTTGACTATGTAAGAATATATTATTATTGTTAGTGGGCAAGTGTGGCGGCGGGTGTGTGTTGCGGGTGGAGCGCGAGGAGTGGGGGGGGGAAGGGGGCGATGTGGGGAATGTCGATGAGTGAGACGATAGGGGTTGACGACGTCTCGGCCCTCGGACCACCCGCCGACTCGGCCCGGCGGGGCCGCTACTGTTGCAACAATCTCTTCTCCCACTCTTCCCGGCGCTGTTGGATGCGCTTGAACCTGGGCGGCGCCGCGGCGGCCACCTCGACCACCGTGCGGTTCTCGTTGACGTCCACTTCGGGCTCGGGGTCGTGCGGCTTGCCGTCCGTCTCGATCGCCACGACCACTTGTACATCTTGCTCTTTGTCGCCGTCGGCATCGTCGACGTCGTCCTCTTTGCCGGCGCACTCCTTGTCGCCGTCGGCCAGCAACAACACCGGTTCGCCGTCGTTGCCCAACTTCAACGACCTGCGGGCAAACACCTTGAGCAGTTCGGGCTGGTCGTCGCGTTTTTTCCTGCGCACCACCACGTCCACGGCCGCGCCGCCGCCGCCGCCGCCGCCGCCGTTGTGAAGTTTTGAGAGACGCGGCGCCGGCACCGGCAACGGACGCGACGACCCGCCGTGGTACCCGTTGATGTGCACGTGGTGTTCCGAGTCGCTGGAGCTGTAACTGCGCGACCGTTCGGACGCGGCCGAGAACTCGACCGGCTGCGGCGGCGGCGTCGGTTCGTCCAGGGCGGCGCTGGACACGCTGTCCGAGGACGACGATTTCTGCACCGAAGACCCGCCTCCGCTGGAGGTCGCGTCCTCGTCCGTGGCGGAGGAGGAGGCGGCGGCGGCTGCGGCTGCGGCTGCGGCTGCGACCGACGGCTGTCCGAGGTTGAACGAATGTTTGATCGGCGCGAACGTGTCCGGCTCGAAAACCTCGTCGACCGAATGCGACGCGGACGCCCGGCGGTCGGCCGCCGGCGGCCCGTGGTCGGGCGGCAGGTCAGGCGGATACGACAGTTGCATGCGGCCGGCCGGAGGCGGTTCTTCGCGCTGCCTCGGCTTCGGGCCCATCGTCTCGTCGAACAAGAACCTGTTCACGTCCGCGTCGTCCGACTTGTTGCACGCCGCGGCGGCCGCGGTGGCGGCGGCCGCCACAGCGGCTTTTTTCTTGGTGCTCCGGCGCGACAGCAGACGGTGGAAAAAGCCTTCTTCGCGCCGCGGAACGTTCTCCACGGAGATCTCGTCCACCGACGTGTCCAGATCGCAAGATCCGGCCGTCACCGTCGCCGCGACGGCGGCGACGGCGGCGGCGTCGTCGTCGTCGTCGTCGTCGGCGGCGGTGCAAGAGGTGTCGTCGACGGCGATGGAGGTAGTGGTGGTAGTGGTTGTGGCAGTGGTTAATGTGGTGGTGATGGTGGTGGGGCTGGTGGTGATAGTGGTGCCATCTGCAAACAAAAATAGAAACACACGTGTGAGTGCAAAGCGAAAAAGTAAGATCGGAGACGATTTTTTTTATCTAGCGCGTATTAAAAAGCAACCCTTGGATGCCCACACCTAGGTCTGAACACTATACGTCGACATACGGTCGAATAGTAATGTTGTTGTTATTAAAATTTAGAACGGTACGAGCAACGCGTTTTGCCACCGACTAGTCGCGGTTTTCATCAGAGCGAAATCTACAGAACCACCGCACAGGGGACACATGTCCTCTTCGCTTATGGCGGACAGTCTTTTTTTCGTCAATTCGACCACTTCGTTGTTTTCGTCGTTCCAGTTGCCGCCGGTACACGTGAAGTAATTCTCCAGATATTTTAAATATCCTTTCGGGTAAGCGTATAAATTCAGTCTAATTCTACCTTTGGTCACGTCGATTTGTTGCAGCGACTGTTGATGGTGCTGCTGGTGTTGTTGCTGTTGCTTACGTAGCGACAACGGAGGAGAAATCTTGTTAAATCCGACCGGCCGAACGGACGAACTCCGTACGAAATACGGGAGCGTGTCGTTTCGCACGCGGTACGCGCCGGAACGACCGCGGCTCAGACAGCCGCTCAGTCGGAATAAGCACCGTCGTTTCGGTTTTTTACGTTTCGGTTTGGCATAAGCGTTATTTTTTAAAGGCCCCTTGGCTTTGAATTTAGTCGGATAATAAGCGGAATAGCTCTGACCGTAATTGTATATACCTGCTGTGTCGGCGGTCGAGGGCTTTGTTTCGGGCGACGCTGACCGTCCAGAGTGTTCTTCGTTCACTTCGGGTGTTGCGGGCAGAGCGTTTGTCACCGTCAGCTGTATTAACATTAACATCGAGAAATTTTTATTTTCATCGCGTTCTACGATATTATTTGAAGTGTATTAACACCAAAGTTATCGGATCAAAACTTACAGGTTTTTTATTCCGAGGATTGCCGTGCTTCCGTTTAGGCCTGATTGCCATTCGGTGTTTCGCCGCACTATGACTCAGAGGAACGCTTGTCGAAGAATCACCATCTGTACGAAACAATATATTATACACATAAAAATTACATATTATCATGTTTTACGCGCATAACACGGCCAAATTTGTTGGAATAAAACATTTACCTGAACTGTCTAGGTGAGTTAGAGATGTGCGTTTGTCATATAATGATATTTTGGACGAATGTCGAGAATTGTGTGCTCCAATAGAATCCTTTAAAGAAACATAAATCAAAATACGTTAAAATATAATTGTACACTATTAACAGTAAATAATGAATAAAATAATTTTATCGTAATAATTAAAATTTAGAGTAAATTTACTAAAAACTAATCTACTATTAGATGAACGCGTCCTATACTTGGCTAGCGTAAAAGTTTTTATTTTATTTTAACTTCAAGCCATTTTATAAATAGTTAAACTATTCATTTCTTAAATACTTATAGCTTGATTATAAGTAAAAATATTTGAAAAAAAATTCCACGATGAAGTAATTGTTTTTACGAGTATACATTGCATAATACGTTAATTTATTCTAGTGAAAATTATGATCTGTGACAACTACTAATACGGAACGAAAATGTTGCTATTTTACATAATATAATATGCAAGACAAAAATAATAAATTCGAATATTTCATACGTGTGTGTGTCCACTTAAATAACTAAAAAAACTTACAAATTAAAAAAATAACTTAATAACTAATTTTATTCAAATTGATCTTACTTCGTCCATTTCTGAACTTCCCATGCTAAGGAGTGATCCATCACTGCAGGTGCTATGTGAAGATTTAGTTATCAGCTCCTAATAAATTTTTTAAATTCATCAGAATAGGTTATAAAAAAAAACATTTTTGTTTATTATTTTACTTTGCTCAATAGGAGATCATTGCCAGTAGCTATGGTAGGAGAATGCATTGACGGACTTCGTGGGAGTCCTAAATCTTCTTCGTCTACATCGCTGTCTTCATCTTGAACTTTTCTTCTTCTTCTTACCGCTTCAAGTAACTCAGCCTTTTTTAAGATAAAATAATTTAATAATAATACTATATAGAGATTAAAAGCATACATTTTGTTATAAATATTACGAACAATAATATCATATAAGTAATAAAATATAAATAATTTACAATATTTTATAAATTTTATAAATGTTTTTTTTTTTTATAAGCAGGAATTCTAAAATTGTATGTACCAAGGATTGTAAAAATATCACCTACACATCGATCATTGTTTGTAACAATAAGTTCTTTACATTCTAAAAACCCTATTAAAATTCTTCATTTTCAATTAGTAAAAATTAATATCCTTCAAATTAATCTGATTTTAATTCTTAACATTTTTTACAGAGGTATTTTATTTTCTAATTTGAATATTTCACGGAAAATTTGAAACTTTGTATTTTAAGATTTAGATAATTAAAAAAAAAAAAAAACAAAACAAAAACATTTCTTCTGATGAACGATGGAGGTGTCACGTGTCTATTTTTAATTGTAGGTCATAATTTATATAGATTCGAGAACTCTTGTTGGTTACAATAGGCTTTAATTATATAATTGTACATGTGGACATCATATTATTATCATTCATAATCACATAGTTCTGCATAAAGAATCGGCTAAATATTTTTGAACGGATAAAATAATCTGTAATAAATAACAAGTTATAATATAATATAGGATTGAGTATAAAATATCATCATTCATCAGATACAGAAGGTATCACACAGGGCGTTACACATGGTGGTTCGCTATTACAGTGATTAAAGGTCACGGTCAGCTGGGTCCCCGCAATTCTCCCTATTCGAAATGCCTCGGGGCCATTGTAGTGTCTGGTATACATACTACGTATATAATAGGTCGTTAATGCACTAGCGCGCGCATCAACCTCACTTATCTAGTTTTAATCGAGAGAAAATGTAAAATGCACGCAAACAAACTAATAAATACGTTATTATGGTTTCACGTCGAATTCAAATACGTAGTTTTTAGTCGAAATCTCGTATTTTTTTTTTATATATGAAATTGATTCCGAATAGTCTAAAACAAACTTACTTACTTGAGCCATATTTTTAAAAAACACGCGATAGCTTGGCGTTGAAAAAAAAATTGATGGTAAGCATAAGAAGTTTCTGGCTACTATGTATACTGGTTACACACTAAAGCAGTATAGCGAGCCGCACTACATCATTCCGCGCTGTTTTATACTTAAATACACAATACATAATTCATTGTGTGCAAGACATCATGTGATGTATGGTTCGAAAATATTAGAAAACAAGAGTTTGGCAAATTACACGGAAATTAGCTATTGTCTTTTAACTATTTTTAAACCAACAACACTTATGAATGTAAATAAGTATTAAGACAATGGAAAATCTATCAAGATAATATAAATTATGTTCTATTATATTCGTATAGAAAACATTTTTCTTAAATAGGTAAATGGTCGAATATTTTTTTTTTTAAACAAAAATTATATTTTTATTTACCTGTATATTGGCTTGCGGAAATCCTAACCGTGGTACAGATACGGCAGATTCAGAGTCGGACTGACCAGAATGCTGTTCAGGGTTGAACACACTGTCATGGCTAACGCTTAGTAGGGTGGAGTGTAGACTTCTGTAATTGATTTAAATTCTTCATTAAAACGTTGCCTTGGGGCAAAAAAACATGAAAAAAAATAATAAGTTGGCATTCTTTGAACATACCGCCTCCGGTTAAATGGCTCGTCAATCAGCTGACTAGTTGAGCGACTTCTAGATGTATCCAAACTAGGTGGTTCTATTATGTCGTCACATAATTTGACTTCGTTGGGCTCAGGGCTTGGTGCTTTACGTCTGAATATACGACGCAAACCTCTGAGTGGATGAAACCGACGTCTTTTGGGTTCTATAAACAATTTTATCGTCAAAATATATTGTCGAATTATATTAATTACCACGTTATTATACCTGGTCTCTGACTGACAACTTGTTCTGGTTGCGGTGAAGATTCCCGCACGCAAGACATTATTGGTAAATATCATAAAGTTTATTTTATTTCGTTCGTTGCATTTAGCTGTAACAAAATCGAATAAACAAAATTAAAGCGATCAATAATTTATAAAAATTAACCACAACTCCCAAAATGTATTTTTAAAGTAAAAACGCACGTTATTAATATCTTTAGTTTGCATTCGATCTAGGAGGATAAACGTCATTATGAACGTCAATAAATTAAAATATGGCTCTACTAGCCAAATACTAAAAACATATGGCCCCCATCACTTTTGTCTATTAATTTATTCGTGATCATTTACTGTCGATGTATATTAGATAATAACTATTGATTTTTGTGCCGTAAATTTGAACATAAGATAAGATTAAGACTCTTAAAGGAAAAGATAAAAAATAGTGCCAAACTCGATAAACTAAAAAATATGAGGCCTTAAAACTATATATAAACCAAATACAAAGAAATAGGCAAGTAAATACTAAATAGTTTTAGTTTACGCTTTAATACATAATTGACAAATAAAAAATGACATCTAATTAAATTGGATTCGGTATCATTATTTTTTTTTTCTTTATAGAATTGCAATAGCTTGAATAAAACTTAGAATAAAATATTGCTTAGAAAATGTTTATTTCATTTTTAAATTTTAAATTTAAACGAAACATAAAATTAGATATAGACGATTATTTTACTGTTTGAAATAATTGATAGAAAAATTACATTACAACTTTACTATTGTACAAAAAATTAGATATTTGTATATCACAAATAAAAAACAATATATTATACCATATACGTATGGTACATATCTAGAATTGGAGGAGTACAGATTTTGATGAGTTCTAACAAATAGAAATCTTAAAAAGAAATAGGACATATTTAACACTAAAATTATTGTAAGACATAAACTAAAAATCAAAAAAAAGTACATAGAAAAACTAACAATTTAATATGTCTTATATTTAAACAATGTACTCTTAAAAAAACAATATTGGTAATTTCAATTGCAATTTTTACTTCGTAGAGAAAATTATAAGACATTTTACGAAAAAAAAAACCTAAGAAAACTCGAAAACTTAAAATGTCTAAAATTAGCACAAAAAAAGTCAAAACCTTTTGACATTTATATCAACTCTTTAAAATGGGCATATAAATATTCCAAGAAATCAAATCCCTACGATCAATACTTTTTGAGTTACGAAGAAATAACTAAAAAAAATTCGAACAAATCCAATAACTACGAATTGGTTTTATAAATCAATTATCTGATAAAATAGCATCTACAAACACTCCAAGTTTTTAACAATTATCTGAATTATTAATGATTATAACATAACACTCATTAATTGTACGTTATTCATTATTTATTATAGTATACAGTAGTATACACCAGTGCACTACCAATATCAGAACACAATAATAAAATTGATGTAAGCCTATTCTACAAAAAAATTTGTGATTTGTTGACATCTTTTAATTAGGTATAATTGAAATATAATAAACCCAGTATAAATAAAATATGTTCCGATTCAAGTAAAAAGTATTCACCGGGTACTTAACTACAAATACTAATATTCTTTTCTTTGAATTTATTAAAATAATATCATTTTTTCACTTTATAATATATAACCCACCCATGTATTGATTGTTGAAAATGTTGAAATACATTTTTAATTTTATCGTTAAGATAGTAACTAGGCACTCGTCACTGTCATCAGAAATTATGCAGTAATAAAACTTCACAAATCACAATGAAATTAATTACTATTAGCATTAGTACTATATGTTATATATAATGAGACATATCAATAACAATAAAAAAATTAATACATGGTTAAAGTTCAAATCGTATTTAATAATACTTTCTACGCTTATAATTTTTACAACGAGATAAAAAAAAATGTAAATAAAAAACAATTAGATATGAATTAGTCATTAATCGTGTTATTATAGAAAATATTATCACAATAAATGGTGTTTAATAGCTGTAATGATTAAAACATTTAAAGCTTATACCTCTGATATTTTCTATTTCGTTAGTACTAAATACATACTAAGAAAAAAAATATTCATTTAATTAATGCCAAAAGCAATATTAATTACACCATAATAATTGAATAATTTTAGTTGCGTATTTTAAACTATATCTAGAATATTTACAATTGTTTGTTATCGTGTTGAAATAATTACAATAAAGAAAATAAAAATTTTAAAAAAAGAATATTTTAATGGAATAATTGTCTTACATGGATAGGGTATGAAACACAACGGTAATGTTTAACAGTCCGAATTCTGGACCCACTTTCTCTTTTTTTTTATAGTTTTGATTATATTGTACTGAAATGACTATTAGTCTTTTGATCTCCGTCATTGTGTTGTTTTTACTTTTAACGAATTAGTAATTTTAATATCAAAATGAAAAATGTAATATCATTCAAAAACAATACTTAACTTGAGAAAATTGAATTAGCGATATTACAGTTCTCACGTGTCGAGTAAAATAATTTTTCACGGAATTTTCTAACAATTATTACGATAAAAAAAAATATAATCGATTGTGAAAGGCTCAGATAAAAGTAGAATCATTGTTTTAAATTATAATAATTTTTACAAAATCTATTGTTTATGAACTTTTTGCAATTAAATAATGTAGTATATCACTATTTTATATCGCATAAATGATCATTAAAACTAGTAATACAATGTCATCGTTTATTAAAATTGAATCAATCATATTATATAAAAAGAAAATACACACAAGTACAATTTATTGTACAATACATAAAAATATTATTTACGTAAAAGAGATTTACCTTTCTATCGAAGTAGTAACCATGGTTATTGGTTGTAAATAAAATCATTAAATCGATTTCAATAAACCATGATATATTATGCAAGTTATATATATATAATGTGAAGTGTGAGTTTTATGTAAAACGCGTTGAAAGTCTATTTTTGATTATTTTTTTTTTTTGTTTGACTATATCTATAGATTAACTTGATACAACTACGCATATTATTTATTTATATACTTTAATTTATAATTATTTAAACAATAAACATATTAAACTCTAAATAAATATTATGATAAATATTAGTTTATTTATTTTGTTGTAATATTAGTTAATATAGTAAATATTATTATAATATATAATATTAGTAAATATAAATATGCACGTTTATTATAGTATATTACTATTGACTTTTGTCAGCAAAAAACTGTTTTATAGCTTTCATAAAAGGTATAGCCATTTTTTAGCCCAAGTATAAAAAAGAACAAAGAACTATTCATAGTAGGCCAAACTCGTGACACTGTTTCCAGGCCAAGTCATTATCAATACTCAAATAGAAATACAAACCAGGTAGGTACCAATGTCCTATAATACAGCAAAAACAAATATTCATAAAATAATAAACGTTGGAAACCCCTGAAAACCACTTAACAACTGTTTATTTAAGTAACTAGAATTGGCCATATAAGGACCAAAACGGAGTTGGCAAATTCGTCCGTGGCCATGGCTTGACCTTTAGTAACTTTTTTCTTTTTTTTTTACCTTTCTAAACGAGATAATATGTTGTTTGTAACAGAATAATCCAATTTTTAATTTGAAAAGCAACAATTTTTTCATATGAAATAATTATTTTTAAATAATTGTACTCAATACACATATATTATTTTTTTCTTTGTAATTTTTACATAGGCATGTATAAGTAAACATAAAATATATACTTCACTTCTTAGAATTCAAAATAAAAAAATTTTCAGCTACTATTATTGTACATTCTATACTAATATTATTAAATGTTATGAATGTTCGTGATTCGCATATTTCCTAAAGCAATCATGCGGAGATATTTTAAAAATGTAGAACAATGATACCTAGTCAACTATTAATTTCATAATAAAATAAGAAATAGTTATAGATTTTATTTACATGAATTCAGCCTTCGTCTAATGTTCCATGTGCAGCTGTGAGAAACTTGCCAAATATGTTTTATACACATGACGATTGTATTTAGACACAGTATTTTACGTTTCATAACAATGTTATTTTATTTTTTTTTTTTGATTGAGAACCAGTCACGCCCGCGCAGTTTCGATCCAATAGCAGCACATAAAACGAGTCGAACGGCTATGTTAAAAACGATCCAATGTTTTTCTATACTCAGTCTCAATAGAGATAGGTCGAATGAACGGATATGATCATGGCTACCGGAAGGATGTATCAGTGATGTTTAACAAACCATCTCTTCCGGCTTTTATACATGAAATCCAATAATGCAAAATATATTAATTTGCTTCTTTGCGATTAAGAAGGAAATCAATCATTGATAAAGCAATCATTCTACATTGTTTTCTAAACAATAAAAATAAATTATACCTACTAATAGAATTGAATAAAAAAGATAGTTTGAATAAAATAATAAAATTCTATAGGACCAAAAAACATTATTTGTTGACACTATGAAAAAATAAATAAAAACAAAAATGTATTATTCTCAGAAGAAGAATTTGATAATAATAATACACGGATAAACTATGAGTGTAATTTTCTCCTTATTTTCAGGGTAGAAAACCGAATACCATTGGACATTTATTTTGGGCGTGAGAAAATAAAAATCATATACCTACTACTATAGTTGACCATACTTATAAAATCATTGTAAAACATTTAATTACACATTATTTCAATTAGTAGAGAATTATTATAGTTTAATAATAGGCACTATAATACAACTAAAATAAATAATAAATTGTTATAACTCCATGTAGTTAAAATAACAATCCTTATGCATTATATTATTTGGTCAAAAATGAATAAGTAATGCCCATAAAATAATATTGACACGCATATTAAAGAACACGAATACAGTTACAAAATGCATCGCCCACTCAGTTTTTTACTGGGTCGTAAAAGTAATAATAAAATAATAATAAGAATAATAAGTGGAAAATCTCGAGACATGCGTTATCTTTTAAACACGCAGACAGCGATTCAGTGATGTTGAAACCAGATCAAATTACGTTAAGAAATAGAATGAAGGTTCCTATGAAATTTAAGTAACCCATATTTTTTGCCACAACTATAACACCGAATTAAACTAACTCGGTTCAATAACATTTTACAAATATCACAAACTATGAATGAAAATTTAAAAATTATTTAAGTAATAATTATATTGATAATTCCATATTTAGGCAGTACCTAAAAATATAAATATCCAGAATAAATTAAAAAATTGAATTTATAATATGGATATGATTATGTATTATGAAAACGTGATTAAATATGTAACGGGGCAACACTAAATTCGAAAAAAATGCTTAAAAAATTGTTGTAATAGTCAAACCTTATTTAACTATTTAAAAATATCGATTAATTTTCACTTATGAATAAATACCTCACACATGTTTTCTAAACAACCTGACTCCGAAATCAATACTACTAATTAATAATCTATAGTTGTTTTTATTATTTATAATTCCGATAATATGCAATACCGTATTTAAGTTATAAATTGTATAGTTGTTATTTAAGTAGTTTGATTCAAATACACTAATACAACATTATAATTATAGTAATGTGTACAGCAATTTTTTATTTAAACTTGTTATAAAGCTTATACTTATTACACTTTTTATAAAAATTCGAAAACACGTGTTTGGTTAAATAAGTAAATAACCCATGCCCGTTTTTCACAAAAATTTAATATGTTATTATAATTTAAAATTATTATTTATTGAATTCTCATTTATCTAACCTATAAAAGTTCGACAATATAATAACTACTTATTACATATATATTTATGTAATAGGATTATTATCCTATTAAAATGTTAAATTATTGATCAAATAATCTTGAATCTGAATACAAAATCAACAATTTTAACATGTGATAAACACTATCAATTATATTTTATTACAATAAAAACATCGATACCCGATATTAAGTAGACACTAGACACACACACAGACAAATATATATATATATATATATATGTGTGTGTATGTGTGTGTGTTTGATGTCTGTATATATACTAAAGTATACACATAAACTAACAATAACACCGGAAAACCTCACGAATATCGGATAACATGGTATGTATAGCGTATACCAGGTGGCATGTTATTATGTGCATTGTGCAATGAAAATTTGAAACTTCGAATAGTTAAATCTAACCACAATAAAATTGTGTATCTTCATATTATACGGAGTAAAAATGATAACAAAAGGCATTACGAAATCATTTGAAAATAACTAGAACATTGGGATTTAAGATTTTTATGAGTACATTATTTAGTCCATGAACACAGTCAGGAATGAGTGTTTATAATTATTTATATATAAAACTGTTGTTAGAACTCTGAAAATTGGCAATATGACAACAAAATTCCAGACCAAAGAAAATTAAAAAAATAGAGCCTATCATTTAAAAATTAATAATTATGCCTTATGTGTAACAGTTCTAAGGGTTTAAAATTCTGTACAAATATAAAACAAATAATATAGGTAATAACTTGAAATTTTAAATTGAAAAATAGATTTGTTCTTATGAAAATTGTTTTTATTTCATATTAGTTGGGTATAAGTATTTTTATATTAGTTTATTCATGACTATGGTGTAGATTCATAGAAATGTTGATAATTTATAAACAAATAAAACATAGTTATTTTATACCCTTCTAGGTTTATCATAAACACAAAAATTAACCATTTAGCACTAAGATAAAATCTAAAATTTATCTACATCATTAGATCATTAGATATTCCTCGTCAGTGATAGCGTTATTGTAAACATTAATTAAATTAGATAAATTACAATAATTAAATTATTTAAACTATTGTTATTTTTTTATAGAACATTAAAAGAATATTTTCATTTTTAAGAACATAAAACATCATATATCTGGCATTTTAAAAGAATATTAAAATATATATTGCCCATTTTAAACGACATAAAAACATTATATTTTAACGATTTTAAGAGAATATAAATCTGACCTCTACTTATAACATAACACATATTACTGCATATAGTATAAACAACATAATATATCAGACCTGGGGGGGTACCCTAACATTAATATATTACTTTCTGTAGGTACATAAATTAATAACCTAACATTTTATAAATACATATCTGATTGTATGAAAAAGAAATCAATGGCTATATTCAGAACTTCATACAAACACTTTATTATTATTATTATTTTTTTTTTTTGCAAAATAAAATGCAATATGCAAATCCTTGAATTTTATTTTAGTATAATAATTTATATATAATGATAAATTAGTACCTATTTAATTACATTTATTACAATTTTTTAAAAAGCTGCTCAATTATTCAATATCAATTAAATTATTACTAGTAAAATAAGCTATTTATTTTTTTATTATTAAAATACAACTACAGTCTGTACAATTTTTACAGTAAGTAATTATTTTATATTAGATATAAGAGAAACATTAAATTATGAGGAGTAAGTGGTCCCCGTTGACTGCATTGAAGCTATTTTAAAAAGAAAATACCTATATTTTATAAATACATGTTACAGTGATTTAACAAAATAAGTCTAGTGCCTATAGAAATTATAAAAAAAATACAAAACTTCCAAGCCCTGATCAAATAATTTTTAAATTATTGTGGAAGTTCTTTAAAGTAGTCTGATTTTTTAAATAATTTAGTGTCAGATGAAAATGTGAAATTATCAGGATTAAAATATGGCCATGAAAATATTTTATTACCACACAATTTTGTTAGGTTTTTCTATCATAATAATAATGTAGGTATATAAAATATAATGTTTCCAACTGAGCCAAAAGAATAATTAGTAGATATTTGTCTTTTTTTATATTTTTAAATATAGGTACTCATAGTTTCAATAATAAACCATTTTCTTACACTCTTATCTTTAATGAACTCCATTAGGTTTTGGTAAATTAAATACCTATTAGGATTGTAATGTTGTATGCAATCATGAATTCAATAAGGTCAACTAAATAATATAAAAATAATTTTCAAAACTATAATAGTACATAATATACAATAAATCTACTACTCTAATACATTAATATATTACTTGATGACTAATACATACTTCCATAAATTCAATAGAAGGTATGACAGTGTCATAAGAAGAAATTGTGTTCATTTAAAAATTATGAAAAATTGTATGAATAGATTGAAAATAAATTAGTTAAAATAAAGTAGGATTTTGTTATTTTGTTTTATATTTCTCATTTAAACTATAATTGAAACTGACAAATAGCAATACAATGATTAATGATTCATATTAGTTACATTTAAGTAGGTAGGTACATTTTAAGATAAGATAATAATTCATTTATATTGCATGGGATATTAAATGTTTAAAATGTTTATACTAAAGTAAATACAAGAGTAAATACTTCATTAAATTATGTAATTCATAAGTGGATTGTTAAAACTTGGAATTCAAATATTTAGAGTTTAATAAAAAATCCCAAAAATGTAAGTAAAAACAACTCAAAACTCCAAATATGGCTAAAAATAGTTTAGAAACATAAACAACTACCTATTTAAATCATAGACCATCCAACATTCGAGGTGTATTAAAAAATTAAAAAATTAATTTTATTTATACCTACACATTAATATTTCTATTTTAGTATTTAAAATGTATAATCTAACAGGTACCTGTTAAAAGATAAATTCTATAAACCTAGGTTTGAATTTACATAGCATAAAATACATTATGTATGAGTAATAATTTTTATATGTAGGTACTATTAATATGTTTTAATGAATTACTTATCTGTCACGAGTTCTTTTTCAATAATAGAATGAATAATAGAAGTCAGTCTATTATTCACAAGTTATGGAAGTGATATCAATTTAAGTGTTATTAAATTATTAACACAACACAAGTGTAATCGGTATTAATGTGACGTGGGTTTACCTTAAATTTTTTAAATGTATCCACCGCTGAACAGAAATTGATTCACTTCGATCGTTGAACATGATGAATATTCTCGTAGGAGCAAAACGCGGACAAATTCCCATACGAGCTTGCGAAATTTCGTATTTAACTTCTAGCGCACTTTAACAAAATTCACTAAACTATTAACCAAGCGTTGAATAACATTTAATAAACTAACGATAACTATTGCGTTATTATATAAAATTTAATAAACTCTGAAACAAATCATAAAAAATTAAAACTACCGCACTAACACACTAGCGCGAGACGCACGGCCCGACTGCAAATGATAAAAAAAAAAAATAGAGAAACAAAAACATAACGGGTCGTTCACAGCTGCATTTTCAGTGTTGCCAAATGTGACGACTATAATTACACAATCCACGATTATCGTACACGTCGTTTTAAAACTATGTGATGGTGTTATTGTTATTATTAATGGTATGTATATAATATTATAGTATTTTCATAATATTATATTATATACTTCGCTCGTGTTTACAATGTATCTGCGATTAATAGTTATATTAATGATATTTATAATTATTAATACATTTATTAATAAATTGAGTAGCCTACGACCAAATTGTATTGTATACATTTTGATTGTTCCTATCGACGGATCATCATCGAAAGTATGCTATTATTATAAAAACTATTATATTATTATTATTATTAAAATAGTTTATTTAATATTTTAATGGAAATAATTGTGCCATGTTGTTTTTTATTGGTACTGAACTTAGTTGCGTGAACACAAACCCATGAGTCATTAAAAATACTGTGTAAATTGTTGAGTAAAAAATCCTCGCCTTATTCATACGAACTAAAATACCATCACCACGCGCATACGATTATTATTATTTATTGTGCGGCTTGACACCGTACAATTAAAATTAGATAATAATTTTTTACAGATATTAAAAAAATTACGAATTTTGCCCTCGATATGGCTGGCCATAACCGTTCAATTCACTCTCGGTTTTCTCGTCTTTGTACGATCATTATCTATGTAATATTTTTTCGAGCTTAAAAATAACGTTACTCGGATACATTGGTCAGACCTTGTCATTATTATTTATTAAAAAGACACTTGGTAATAGGGCGTCGATTTATTAATATTATTTTTATTTTTTTTTATTCACTTTTTTATTACGTTCTCTGTCCGTCCGTTACCCGCAACGTTCGGCACAACAACATTGACCATTGTTAAGCCATACATTCGCAGAATCAAAACTATGGTCAGTGCCCGGACGTATGGCCTCAGTTGGGTTCACATTAGAGTTAATTGACCTATTATCACATTTTAAACACATTTTCAACCATTGATTGTAGAATGAAATTGGTTTCTACATTTTTTTTTTTCTAGCTTTGCGTAAAGCGAGAAAAATAAAACTCAATACGCAATATTCTAATCCATCTGTTTTTAATACAATTCAATTGTATTATCGAAAATTAACGAGATTCGACTTGAATAGAGTGAAATAAAAACGAGAAATGGATTTATTAGTTTTTTATCGAATTATTCGTACCAAAATCTCTCCACCTCCCATACTTATAGGCACACATTAGGTAATCTTGTATCGTTTTCATACAGCAGGTTCTTGATTTTTTCAACTCATATCTTTTCAGCATACTATACTGTTACAGAAAAAAATATTATATAAATATATTGTATATTATATATATCATAGGCGTGCGCACGAGGGGTGGGCACCCCCTGCGTTTTGTAATTATTATTGCCCTATAATTTAAATCCCAGGGCAAGGGGTCCGTATTTTAACTGATGTTACTAAAATAAAATGTAATTTTTTTCTACTTCATTACATTCTACTCGTTACTTGTAATTCGTGTGAACGGATATTTTCAAAGTTCGATATTATAAAAAATAAATGAAAAAGCACCGTGACTCGAGACCGTTTGGAATCATTAATTTGACTTTTTGCGACATAAGAAAAGGCCGGACAAAAAATGGCCTCAAATGTCGATATAGATTTAGTAATTAATGATTTTAGTAATTTAAATAAGAAGTGCATGTTATTATAAATTTGTCATTTTTGTATTTAAATATTATAAAAAAAAAGTAATGTTTATTCGTATATTTTAATCTATTAAATGTGCACGTCTTATTGTTAAAAGAGTAAAAGAGGGCCCAAAAATACTGAAATTATTCAAGTCTGCGCATGCCTATGATTGATATACACAAGACATGGTAAATTTTCTATCAAAGTTAATTTAATTGTTTTACTATAACTCAATATAGATATAACTATGTAATATTTACCCAATTGTTCAATGCAATAACTCAATTATCTAGCAATTTAAACGATCGTAGTTCATGGACAATCTGATTTCTGAATTTAGTAAGATTTAACTTAATATTTCAAGTGTCCTAAATATCTAAATGGACAATATACTTAAACACTTACAATGCACTTCATAATAATGCAATATTTATGTACGGTCGTATGGGATAACTCAACTAAACACTTAACAACAAATCAACAAACTAATCGTTTCTGGTAATGTTCTATTAGTTCAAAAAATAAATTAGTACCATAACAGTGACTCATAATATTTTCAATAATCATTTATTTCACAGCAGACTGCCTTATTGCCTTAACAGGCAGATACAATTTTATAGGTACCTACATCAATAATATTGACATATTTTATGTTCCTAACTGTTATACTTGTCGATTAAATTTTAAAAATGACCAAACAAATTTTTAATGATGTTGCTCAAAAAAATAATAACTATCAAAAAAAAAAATCTAGATTTGATAATTAATAATAATATCACGTAGGTTATTTATTTTAATTTAATATTTTATACGGAGAAACTATTAGCCATTAGGTGTCACATTTGTACGATTTGAAAAGCCTTGTACCCATACGGCTATAGGTCGCATATTCAACAATCGTTATAAATTATGTCTTATAATCAAATTTTAAGTATGAGTATTCAATTTCAGCAAAAAAAAAAAAAACAAAAACGAATGTTTTAAAATTCAATTAACAACATGAAATTTTTACTACTTAGACGTTAAATTTTAAATTTGCTTTTCGGAATAGGTATATCATATCTATAATACCAATAACGTTCTTACAAATTTACACAAGGTAAACTATACGAGTATATTGTATAATATAGCATATAGCATTTTTTTTAATTCAATATTAATACGTACCATTGATTAAATATATTAAATATTATATTTAATCAATGTTAATACAATATCATATTTACATGAATGCTATGTTATGTGTTGAATGTTATGATGCATATAATATTTATTCACTAGAATAAATAACTACCTAGGTAAAACTAAAAACATCTTAACCTACTTAATACTTAATATTTATTGTTTGTATAACGTTATGGTTACTATAATATACCTACCATCATTAAAATTAAATGTTAATTAAATTAGTCTTTTTTTTAAAATGTAACTACTGATAAATTTATATTATCTTACGCATGGGTATGAGATGTGTTTAAAAATGAAAATTTAACAATTATAATAACTATTCATATTAAATATACCTAATAAATTTACCAACTATAAATATTTAATATTAGGAGATTTAACCAAACTGACCTGATTCTTTTTGACCTGAGCCAAAACATAAACAACCGAATAATACTTTATATATTTAAACCATTATTTCAATAGCTGATAATGGTATAGTTTATTACATTATTCATTTTCCTTTCCTTTGTTGTTAAATATCCGGAGCTAATTTTTTATCGCGATTATTGTAATTTGCTTCTATCTGTTCGCGCCAACCTACTCGTGTTCGTGTTAAAAAGTTGTCGCTCCAGAAGTTTTCCATAAAATAAATAACGGAGGATTTTAAATTGTCCGTTATTAAAAAAGTAACAAAAACAAGTGTTCTTTTGTGGAAGACGGGACATCATACTGCTCTATGTAGGGAGATGTTCGCTGTTGGAAAGTGTTTTAGAGATATTTCATTATTCAATAATAAAAAAACATCGATAATCTAGATTTAGACTAACACTATAAAACGCTCAAATAGAATGATTTATACAAATAAAATATTAATAGGTATACCTACAATAGTGAACTTTAATCTAAAACAAATTATTATTTATATTACATTTCTCTTTGCTTTATAAAACTGTAGACCTACAGATAACATTATATTTTATTGAAACCGTAAACTATCGTAGGCTGTCATTTTTATGCCACCAATTAGTTTTTAATTAAATGGTACAATGTAAAACAAAATATACCATCTTAAATCTTTAATCGGCATTTTGTACTGTTTATAATATATTAGTATATAATATCATCAATAATCAATGCAAAATAATATAGGTACATTTATTATTAATTACCAATATTATCTCATATTATTTATTTATCGTATGGCAATAATATAAAATGCTGGGAATTAGCGCTTTGGTGAGATGGTATTGGTTATGCTATTTCGTTTCGGTTTGTAAGAACTTCCACGTTTAAAATAGCATATGCAGGGAGGGCCGCGAGCAGGCTACCATCATCCTCCCCATCTCGTATTAAATCCGTTACATCATCAGTATATTACGCGTGGAATACCGAATATTAATATTTGATTTATTATTGTTTATTATTATTCTGAGGTGTTGCTGAATGCTAATAAGTAATAACAGATAACTACACACATGCGTTTACAAGTTAATGTGTAGTTCGAATAAATGCTACCTAATATGGAGACGGACAACTCGCAAGGGCGAATTACTTCTGTACTCTAGTGATTCTCAACACAAAAAAAAAATAAAAAGTTAATGTGTAGTAGTGAATTAAAGACACCAAGCTTAGTGAGTTAAAATCTTATTACTCTCCATACTTTTAAGGATAGTGATGATTTTTTCATGAATCAATTAAATTGTAAGTATATTGATTATTATAAGATGTACGACTAGAAATGATTGTAGAAATGATCGGACAATAAATCAAGAATAAATTTTCCTAAACTATGACCATACCTATATATTTATTGAATCACTTAACCGTTAAGTCTTAACGTGTATTTTCTATCTATCGATATATTTTATATGTAATCGGAACTATTATTACAGATAATATAATAATTTAATTCTAAAATACCGAGTTTAATGCGATGATGTAGGTACTTAAGTTTAATGCTATGATGTAGGTACATACTTAAGTTTAATGCGATGATGTAGGTACTTAAACCTAAGATTTTGCTGCTCCATATTATAAATATTTTTTTCATGTGCCTCAATCCTCCTTTCCGTTAGCGTGAATTCGTATAGTTTTCCTTAAATCTTTAAAACACAAATTGAAAAAATAGTTTTTAAATACATTGAAATGTGCTGCCTACAAATAAGTGCTGCCTGAAGTATATTAACTCCCTTGTCACCCTCCCCCTGCTAATTACTCCACTGCTCTAATATATCGAGTAAAAAAACACGTGGTAAATTGAAAACCTTATCCATTCATACACGTAAATACAATTTATTTATTTATACTATGGACAAATTGTGTATTTGTATTGTATTAAGATACGCGTACACCTATAAACTATACGTCTAAACGTGTTATTCGTTGAACTATTTTAGACTCGATTCGTTATTGTATCTTTAATTTTAATTTTGTTTATGTTGCGAAATCGTACCAAACAATACTGCTTTGCGGACTAATATTCCAAATACTTTCTATATATTGTCATATTCGTTGACAAACATTAGTTAGGCACCCAATCGTCCCAATCAGCAATCTCGCTAAACAAAAATATCCATGTATATGATATAAATTGACCAACCTCTTAATAGCTTATTATTAAACGTGACTTGAAGTTATTAATGAATGATAAATTGTAAATGATTTTCGAGTTTTCAACTGTGAAAATCTACATAAACGTAGAGACTAAACGTGGTAGGTATTAATATAATGAGAAATCGCTTGTTTGCTTACAAGTTTTACAAAGAAGTCAAGGAGACATTCGTGTCGGATTCGAAAAGCAGTTATTATTATTATTATTATTATTATAGTCCTATTTACTGTTACGTTATTCTTATTCCAATGTGTATTTCCAAGTGTTTTACTATTATTGGATTTTCATGACTTAAAATAATGCGATCGATAAGTATAATATAATATTCACGCGTAACACGTTTTTTTAGGAGAAAAAATTTTAATTGAAAACAAGTATCCTCGACGTGTTTCACGGTGATTATCGTAGAATTACTGAAATGTGTATATTTTTATGTTTATAATTATTTCGAGTTTGACCACATTATACCACCAAGCCGCCGCCGCACGCTACCGCTGATTATTATTTGTTCATGACGTATATATTTTTAGGTCAGCTAATCCAACCGCCGCGCCGAGCCGTCGCCGTCTCCGCGCGTGTTAAAACCGCGTAACATGACATAACTCCCGAACATATACCTATACAACATACACGATACATGGGTATATATAGTCAAATCGCCGAGTAGAACAATATTTTTTATACTCTAATAACGTCTACAATACACTGCTGCGACTACAGCTATGTGTACATACACGATCGGCTGTCGTTCGTTAGAAAATGTATGCCAGTGGTGGTATACACGGTATATGTACGTGTGCGCGTGCTTATATTTTATAATATGTTTGGATAAAATAATAGAATAACGAAAATATTAATAATAATATAGAAAGAAAAAAAACCCGGCAAAATGTTTACGGCGCATTAATATCGAGACGCCGCCGACCGAGGTGACGGCGAAGGAGAGTGAAAGAAGGAGCGAGAGAGACTTTAGCCACAGGTGCGAAAACTAAGCGAAGAAAATGCGACACGCAGAAAGGCATATTCTGTGCTATAGTAACCAATATATTAAATAGTATTATATGTGATCGGTGTACGTCGATGTATAGAAATAATTTAGTACGTTTGCCGCGATCTTTTACGATTTCACGGTCGAGTACACAGGTGGGGGGCGACTCAATCGGCATAGACGTCACGCAGAACATATAATACCTATATACGAGTGTGTGTGTGTGTGTGTGATTTTTTTATGCACCTAGTTTATTCTCTATGTACCACCCGTCTTTGGTAGACGCGTACGAGCTTGGATAATATCGTGTTTACGACATACCAATACCGTATATACATATTATTATGTATTCATATATGCGTTTTGGTACGAATATAATGCGAATACATAACGAACGATCGGCGGTCACGATTGTAATTATTAATAATCTATATACGTATAGAGGTGGTAGTCGCTATATCTGTTCGATTCTTTAAGCCCGTTTCCAACCTACATCCACCTCGTTTGAAAATCAAGATTATGCTTATTTGTTTCGAATAATCTATTTGCGTGCAAAAATATACGAACGTGGTTTTGAAATCCTATAAAAAAAAAAAACATATTTTTCAAGTCTCCTAAAACGTTCCGCCCACACCGTCATGCACTCGATTAATATCGACTTTTAGTATACGAATGGCGGCAACCAATTGTCATTTCTATTTTCACATATCGTATTGATTAATTTTATGTGAAACTGGACATATTATTATGTTAAGGTTTTTATAGTTTCGAAGAGTCTTTTATTACACTTGTTATACTATATTATGATACTTTATTCTACTATACCAATGATGGCTGTTCTGGAAAGCAAAAATATTTAGAACTGCCGAGTACTCGAGCCCATAATACGTATAAGGACAACAAATATTAAATACTGGTAAAAATATAGTATACATAGCGGGCGCGCATTATTTTCGTGAACAAAAAGACGCAGTAGTCTAAAATGAGTGCAACATTAATTTGGACTCCGAGTGGACCGTGGGAGCTATTGGTAATTGGCGAAACAATAATTGTATTTTTACGCAGTTTTCTAATGCTGTTTGAGAGAAAATTATTTCGTTTAGAAATTTGGCACAGTCATTGCATAAGCCTAAAGGTCGCTTTTTCCAATAGTTTAAAAAACACATTCGAATAACTGAATCAACTTATTAAGGTAATGCCAACCTAGTAAAACGATGACACTGTTGACAACATTTGAGCACGCCCAAACATTCATTTAAAAACATTTTTCAATTACAACTATATATTTATCACTTAAACGTCTTAAACAATATGATATAGTACTTACTTACTTTCACGTCATATGGGATAACGCTGAACCTTGACAAAAGGGTGGTATACTTAGAATAGCTGAAAATCGTTGCCTAAAATTTTCTCATTTATTTGAAAAACTGTTGAGAAATTTGACAATGACGTTCAGAAAGTCCCAATAAGACATAATTTTTGTTATCAGAAACCTCCCAGGAACTTTACCATTGGACCAAGTCTAGTGATCGAAATCTTTATGACAATCTGAAAAATTTTAAAAACATTTTTTTTTTTTAAAACGCAGTTTTTCGTACAAGTCATTTTATGAATATGTAGATAATATGTGAACTGTAGTCTGTACATATTCAATGTTTTTCCATGTAGAGGAGAATTTTTTTTTTTCAAATTTAATTAGGATATAAAAATTTATCCAACCTGTTATGAATATAATGCATTTAATATGAGACAATTTAACCAATTTGTACTACGAGCACAGGAAATCAAAATAAAAACGCACCTATCTAGTATCTACTAGTGACAAAGTGGCTTCATTTAATTATTGAATAGTAATTGACTTAATAGGCAAATATAATAGCCACCAATAACTCCTCTGAAGTTAGAAGCAATAAGAATCATTCCTAAGAATAGTTATTACTTATTACCAGTTCAATTTTAAAATGAATCCATTCTAGTTGACGGCGTGCAAGGGTACTGGTAGTTACTAGTTCTATTTGGAAGTAAATTATCCACTCAAAATGAATGGATGAAATGTTGGTTGAAAATATAAATGTTTATTTGAAAAATGTATCTCTGCAAATAGGAACTGACCTAATGACTTATTAAAGACTTATTATTCTTGATTTAGGAAATACAAAATATTTACAGCAAAGATAAAAAAAAATGGGATATTAGTTGGTACTGGTTATAAATCTGTAGTTGTATTAGTTTCATACATTTTAATCCATTGATTGCAATATTATTGATTTTAGTTAATTGTCCAGATTAGTGTGCTCAAATAGAGTACTAATTAATAATTTACAAACTAAAAAAATTTCATGAAAGCTGTAACATAATGGTTGTCTATTTTAAACTTTAGCCACTTTGAATTTATTATTTGTAAACATTAAAATTATTTTAAAATTTAAACCAGAAATTTTAACATCATATGAATAATGTAAATTAATAATCATAAAAGCCTTTCACATGATTTTTTTTTTTTAAATATTCTATTTTTAAGTATATAATAGAATTAAAGTTATTTTAAAAAAAATTAAACATAACAAAACATTTTACATTTAAGTACTTAAAATTTGTACAATAAATTATGTTTACACTTTAAATTAAATATATTTTCTAGTCTGATTTTAAAAATAATGAAAATAACATTAATTTTTTTCCAATATATAGTAAAAATTGAACATTGATATAAGTCATATTTTAAATTGTTATACAAATATACATAATAAGTTTAAACTTTAAAAATACTAAAATAGCATAAAAATAAATATAATATAATAATCTCTAAACAATCTAAACAAAATGTTAAATATAATAATAAATATTTAAAAATATATCACAAAGTAGTTTAACTAAATAATAAAATTAATTGTTAATTAGCATATCACTTTTGGTAAAATAAAAAAATGGACAGCCAAAATAACAAAAAATGGAAATTAAATTGTGAACATTATTGTGAATAATCTTTCGAATAAAATGTTAACATTATCTTATCACATACAAGTAGATTAATTATTGAACACAAAATTCTGATAAAAAAAAATGATTATACATTATAACAATATTCATAATAGATAATTAGATCAAAAGTCTCAAAGTATACAATATATTAAACAACAATATTTCCTAATACTATGTATTGAGTATACAGTTTATGGAAACAATCTCTGCAAAAATACCTTAGCTCATTTTAAAGGCAAAATAAATACAACGTAAATTTGTTATTATCATTGCATGTAGATTATAATAAATTATATATTATATTATAATCTATGACATAAAAAAAAAATAATAATAGTCACACTAATTTTGCCTCTTAAATAAGCATAAACATTTTCAGACTTAATAGCTAAAGAATTTACCATAGATGATAGAACAAATTCTTGATGATTATTATATAGCAAAATGAAATAAGTACCAATCCAAAAAGAATAACAATTTAAAAATCTTAATTTTTAAAGTAATAATTAATAATAAATTGGTAAATGTTTTGTTTTAGACTATAATTCATACTTAAAAAATTAAGACTTTGTTTATTATTAAAATACAATATACCTATAGAATTCAGTTAGAATTGTTACAAAAGACAATGTCCCCAACACAAAGTCTAAATGCAGTGATAAGAATAATTAACTTACAAGTTTATACTTTCCCATCACTAGTCAATAAAACGTAATGTCATGTATTCTTCTTACTACTTCCTAAAGGATTATAAACACGTTCGAAGAGAGCTCTCAGTATATTGCCAGGCACTTTTTGGTGCTGACAAATTAATTCTTCGATTGCACTTGCCACCTAAAACAAAACACAACAAAATTGTTAAAATATTAAAATACTAAAATCTTTAGTAAAATTCATAAAGGCATGCACGAAATGGAATATAATTCATACTTTGAATAAGAAATCAACAGAGTTGGAGAATAACATAATGCAAATTTAAAGTTACTCGAAGAAATTATTATAAATAATTTAAACAATATTGTGTTTCTTCAGCAGAGCTAATGTTTACGTGTTATCTAAATCGAAGCCTATGAGTACATGGACTCAATGCGCACATGTGGGTTGCATGAAATTAGATATATAGTTTATACTATATAAATATGAAAGAGGCAACACCAGTAGCTCACTCAAATTATAGTTGTAAAATAAGAGCTAACTACTGGAAAGGAAAGTAAAATTAAGACAAAGTTCCACTTATGGGCAGCGATGCATACATTGGTTTAACTCTTTTAATTGATATAACTACTGGATCGTTTTTGATTGAAATCTAAATTTCTAATTTTTTTTTTTTAAATTTTTCTATGATGGAATTCTGATTGATAAATAATATATTATCATACAATGATAAATTTTATACATCACTCTGAAAATTGTATTAAAGTGCTGAATTAATTTTGAAATTTAATAGAATGACCAGAAAATGGACAGAGTTCACATATTTTCTGTATATCTGTAAAAAAATTGGGTTGTACCTAATGTATTAAAAAAGTATATTAGATAAATAATTTACATAATTTTCTAATACAATTATAGTTAACTATATAATATATATAAATATCTATAGTCTTGGTGGACAGACCACAAATAATGAATCATTTTTTTAATGTTCATATTTTACAGATTAAATTATTTTATGCGTAATATATCTGGTATCATTGATTATACGCAGTACCATTTTTTATCTAAGTTATTTTTATTAACATAATGAAATAAATAATTAAACATGCTGATTATTTTTACGTCATCAACATAGAAACCAGAATAAATGACTTAATCATATAACTGTGAATACTTATTTGTAAAATAATGTAAAAAAAATCACTTTTTTCATAATTTTTACCTTCTTTTGTAAGTCTTCGGCTGATAAATCTGGATCATAAGGAATTGGTTTACCAATATGAGTTCTAAGTTTAACAGGAAAACCACCATATATTGGTACAATGGGTAACCTAGTCCACAAATATATTCGCAACCAGAATCGACGACCAATGCCAATACAACGAAATGCTTCTCGAATGTTTTGTGTGAAAATTGGAATTATAGGCTAATGAAACATAAGAGTAAAAATAAAAAAAATTAATTTTTAATATATATTAAAATAATTACGCATACACTTACTACTTTGGCATCAATAGCGACCTTAGCAAAACCAAATCGCTTCTTCCACATGAGCCTATAATATCTATCCCCAAATTGAGCTTCATAAACGCCACCAGGCGAAATTGCCAGGAGATTATTTTCTTTTAATATGTCCGAACAAGTTTGTACAGTGCCTGGTATAACTTTTAGTGGTTCAGATATTATTGAAAAACCTAGATAAATAGTTTATAAAATTAAATATACTTTGAAATAACATTACATTTTAATCAATTAAAATTCATTGTTACAATACTTACCAGGTAATTTGAATAAAAAATGATCAGCTACAGTATGAACTAGTTTTGCTTTGATTAAATATATTCTAGAAATCAAATAATACACATCAATAGGAATAGCACCGTGATAATATACTAACAAGGCTGGACTGTCGATAGGGACATTTTCTAAGCCATTTACTTCATATCCTTAAACATAAATTAAGTAAAAATGAAAAAAAAACACATTAAATAATTAAGTTTAAGTATATTACCATACCAAATCCAACCGTGAGCGTCCCATAATGCAGCTACAGTTTTTAATGCACCATCCCAAAAATTATTTTCATATGCATTTATAAGTCTCTCCCTAAAATAAATAAAAATACACAATTTAGATTACAAATTATAATAAAAATACAAAAGTAATAAAGAAATATTATTGATGATTAAGAAAATATTTTTATCTTAATTATTATATGTTTTGAATCGGTAATTTTATTATTCATAAAAAAAAATAATCTCTCATCTAATTTCTAAATTGATCAAACTCTTGTAAGTATGTCTGTTTAGATCATTTAAAATAATTCGACGATTCATTTATTGTATTATACATGTTTATTGATTGACAAAAAAATAAAATAGTTCCAAGATAAAATTTCATTTGATCATGAAACATTCAAATGAAAGTAAAATAATAATGTTGAAAAAAAAATGTTTTAGAGGAATGGTTAGGTAGGTTGCTCTGTTGCCTCATCTGAAAAAAAAGTTATATTTTTATCATCTTTTTTTGCTTGTTTGAAAATATTGTGCAAATTTAAACTGGTTTTTAATGATCACAATAATATTATCAATCATCAGTTTTTTTTTAAATTATTAAAAGAACAATAGAGGGTGTTTAAAAATATTACCTAAGTAACACATATTGAAGTAAAATCAATACATTTCTAGCTTCACTCAGACTCTAAAAAAAATTATTACAAAACAATTTGTAAATTTAAATAGAACATTTTTACACAAAGCATACTGAAGTTATAAATATTAAATAATATAAAATTATTTTCTTTTAATTATAATCTATATTTAATAATTTTCATAACATTCAGAAAAAAAAACTTTAAATGGCGCTATAAATTAAAATAGTTGAATAATAGAATCCAAATTACCAATATCTACAATAAATTAGTAAATATACTCTATAAGATACTCTGAATATATATTTTTAACACATTTAAAGCATTGTATTTAAAATTGATGATACAATACTTATAAAATTATATACATTTTTTCTTTCATGGTCTATTCAAGGATGGTAAATTTGTAATTGTAAAAGTAAATAATTAGATATACCATAAAACATGTAATTACAATAGATTTGTAGAACTGACAAGCATTAATTTAAATATTTTAATTATAGTCAAATCACAGTTTACATATAAAACCAAACAACCTAATTATGTGATATATTACAGTATTACACAATCATTGTATTACTCAGATTTTAATATCAATCTCAAATATTGCTTAAGCTTTAACCTTAGAGACCAAAGTCCAGGTATAAACAAACATATATTTTTTATTACTAGATTTTTGTATTGCTTTGAATATAATAATATAATAAATCCGAATATAATCACTGAGATTCAGTAATAGGTTGTGTTATAATTGATAAACTATATATGATTAAAAAAAGGATTAATTGAAAAATATTAAATACAATAATAACTAGTATAAACTGATAAATTGGGCAAAGAAAATAATTTATTAAAATGTTTAATCTAAGAATAGTAATATGTTGCAACTGAAAGTCAGCCAAATTACAGTTGCCAATTGTAAAAATTGTCAACTACAAATACTTAAAAATACCAAAAATGTAAAATTGCCAAAAAATGAAAATTTTATTTTGTCATATTCGAGTCATTTTAATAAACCAAAAATTATTATATTTTTTAATTATTGATTTTTTTTTATTTACTCTATAATATCAAATGGAAAAAAAAACTAAAATCAATAACGAAATCAAGCACTTGAAAAAATATCAAATTTTCTGTTAAAAATATTTTTTATAATTTTGTGATAAATTATAATGAAGATAAAATGAATAAAAAATAAGATAAATGAAGTTAAATTAAAATCATAATATTTTCTTAATTTTAAATTTATATTATTATTATTGATTTACTGTTTATTAATGTCTAATTAAACAAGTACTTTAGTCTAAAAATTAAAAAAATAACATAAATGTTTAAAAAGACTTTTACTTAAAAAAAAAAATTTTATTTAAAAAACCTAATAAACCAGCAATTAATAATACCAATGTATTAAACATAAAAATAAAATATCTTTTTACTGCTTACCTCCAATAACTAAGGTAATAACTAAATATACTTCAAACTTAATTGTTTATCCTACCATTTATTATAAGACAATGTAAATGTTCAATGAAATTCTATTAAGGCATAAGGTTGAAAAACCTGACTTTAACAATTAATGCCAAACAAAGCTAATATTTATTAATGTGCGAGTAAATAAATAACCTAATATATAATTTCAAATCAAAATTGATACCTGTGAAGCTTATACACATATAGTATGACGCCGGTTATGTAGAACAACAGAACAATGGTGAGTGGTAACAGGAATGTGACTATGAGCGGCCAAAGCAACCATGTCATCCAAAGCCACAGGTTGGCGTCCATACCGATCCAGTTCACTGAAAAACATTTCAAACAGATATGGGTAAATCTTTATGCACCCGTACAGCCCAAGTAACACACATACCTGTTATTGAAGCAGTATAGTTGTAAGCATTGCCGAACAACGTCAACATTGTCGTTTTCTCTTGTCGCGGTGGTTGCAGTCGTAGTGCTTAAACACCGCCGTCGTCGTTCGTTTACTCGGTCAACGAGGCTCGTATGTGTGCGCGTGTGCGTGTGAGAATGCGATCGAGGACTACAGAACGCAACTCAAACGGTTTCTCGCAGGAAGCATGAGCGGAAAAAACGATAACGCGACAAATGTCGTTGTACCTACCGATTATATACGTATACTATATAAGACATATGAGTTTGCTGACTGGGCAACAAATCGACAGCCGTGAAACCGAATCGAAAATAATTGTTGCCGAAGTATTTTTTTTTATTTTTTTTTTCAAATTAATTTTCGTATATATTTGTTTACTAACCGTCGAAACACACTCGAGGTGGCTGACGAGTATCGGGAAACGCCGACAACTCGATACGAATTGTTATTGTTTACTACTGTGCCCGGTGTGGCGCGCGTACGTCCGCCCGTCGTCGTGCGGCGCGCATCGAAGAGTAGAGAGAGAGAGAGAGAGTGAGTAAAAAACAACAAACCGACTGCGTGAACGATAAAAAACCGTACACGCTGGCGAGCGGCGGATATCGCGTTCGCGACGATAAGGGAATGTTGACGAGAAACGGAGACGGACGACGACGTAGTACTCGCCACTATAGGCGGTAGTCGACTGGCGGCTGACTACGACTCTGAACCGACCGCCGCCGCACTACGGTCGCCGCGATAGATAACAGTTCGGGTGTATATTATAATATTATGTTATAACGGTACCCGCGTTGGCAATGCCGATCGACGATAAGTCCGGGGCGATACGTCGCGGGTATTAAAAATTATAATAATATACGATACACACACGACGGTTGTACCAAGGTGGACACGACTGTCCGATAATAATGCAGTGCTTCTTTCATAATTATCGTCGTAAATTATTATAGTTATTAGATCGCCGCCGCGGCGGCGTTATTATTAACGTCGAGGCATTGGGCGAACGAACGGGTAACATACGAATGATGAATTCTCGTCGACTCGGGTGCACCGTGAACGGCTATAGTGTACGCGAAGTGTGTTGTCCGAGTCTCGATGGTCTAAATATTTATCAATTTGGCAGTTTCGCGTTCGCGCAGAGTACTCTGTTACGTGGACAATTATTACTGTTACCTATGTATACGAAACGTGATACGCGAAGGATGGTATGGGGCGGCTGGCTTGTATGAGTGGTACGAGTATTATTCGGAAAAAACAAAAAGTGTGCGAGCGACCAACACACGTCACCGTCATACACGCGCGCGCACGCACGTCGCTCGCCTCAACGCGACGTCCCGTGACCTATTATGAGTCATATGATCTGATAAAACGGCAAAACAACCCTTTTTTCAAAAAAACCTAGTATCTAGCACATGATTAAAGATATAGGTACCAAAGTATAAAGTGTATAGAAACAGCTCGCGAATAATTTTCTCATTGATTATTATGCCAATAACCTGGTTAGGTTATTGTTTTTCTTATGAATTATATTACAAAATATAATTAAAGACATCTTCAACGGTGTAAAAAAACAAAGATCACTTTAAAGTCGAACTTAACAAATGTACCTATTAAGAATAACTTTAAAGTGATCTATATTAATTATTTTTCTATAATATATATTATGTTATGAAATTGACGAACGGACAAAATGTCAGCCGTTGATAAATGCGAGGCAGATAATGAACGAAATAAATCTAAAACAAAAGAATCCCAAATGTGATGCCACAGTAAAATTTTATGACAACAATTTTTTAAAAATACATTCAAAAATAATTATAATTTATGTCTATGGCCCTGAACATTAGAGCCTAGAGGAAGGTCGCCGAAATCCGAACTATACTGATCAATGTGATCCAAATTAATCGCATCCACTAGAATGCGCTCCGAATAGTGATTGTTTTTATATGCGTAGAACATTTATTGGTTTTTATTATTATAATTTAAACGGCTTATGAGTTATGAATGTTATTATAAAATGTTATACCTTTTTTTTTCTTTTTTTTTTGAATACGGGGACGTGATGGGGGCGAACCCCCAACAGTGGCCCCCGCGAAGCCAAAGAAACGGGCTATATAGTAGGCTTTCCACACATTACTTCCACCAAACATTATAAATACCTTAACAAATGAATAATGATAATGTTTAAAATAATTTTTAACAGAAACAATAATTATTATTTCTACGAAAAACTAAAAAGTATTTTCTTTCTTTTTCCTTTATCAAAATATTTAACCAAAACGTTTACCGTTTTATCGTTTTTTTCACATTTTTATAGGTATAACCGCCGAATGAAAATAATATAACCGCAGTCTATTCCATTGGTGTTTCTTCTTATCAAGCGGTTACGTTGATGATAAGACACGCACATCGGTCTTCGATTCGTCGTTACTATTTTTAAAATCACGAGTTTACGACGCCATAACAAAACCGAACTGGTCAAGTTAGGAACTGGTCGACTCTATCGCGTTCGTTTGATTTTATTGTACCTTATACATTCAAACTCTATGGATTTACATTAATATTTTCGTTCGATCCTTAACGTTCTTTTACCACCCACGTACGTGTCATTTGCCGTTGGTTTCTCCGTAGTATATTTTTGCTCGCGTGCCATGACCGACCAGGAAGATGTGTGTCGGTCCGTCCTGGCCGAGATCGAAGAGTGTTTGACGAAAATCAAACAAATGCAATTGGCTCCGTTTCCGGTTTACGAAAGTAAGTGCTCTCCCTAATAAGTTCACATAACAGTTTACCGTTCTTCTCCTCCGATCTTTTGCGCCCAATATGAACAAATCTCTTTACTAACTGTTACTGATAAACTGACGACTTTACCTTGATATTCATTCGAATGCCATTTTTATATTTTCCTCTCTGTAGATACCAATAGAGCCGCTGCTACCATCAGCTACCGTCTGAAACAGTACAACTCGGTTGCCTATTATCTTTCCGAGGCCCATGGTGGTGCTGTTCGTGCAAAACTAGCATTATCGATGCATCCAGAGTGAGTTTACAATTGTATTGTTTGTTTACAGAAAACATTTTAAGTGCCTTCTAATCTTATTGTTATCGTATTTCTATTTTAGTATTGTTTTATTATTCATTAAGAGTAAATTTATTTTGTTATAGCAATTTTTGCGATAAAGAACTTGATGACTGTTTATCATTGAACTCTAAATATGTCACCAATGGATACTCAGGTCTTACTGAACGTTTGAAACAAATGCCATCTGAGTGGACATTAGTACAAATCACTAGAAATTACAACCCTAAAGAAATAGTCACACCTAGGTATTCAGATAAACCAACAGAAATGTGTGACCTTTTCATAACTAGGTACCAGTGTGGTGAAAAATATAAAAATATGTAAGATGTTATTTTAATTGATTAAACGTTTACTTGCTTTATATTAATTATTACAATTTGTTATCTTAAGCATACCTCTAACTATAAAGGTAAATAAACCACAATCCTGTATTAAACAAAAATCTATCTTTGAAGCGCTGAAAAAAAGTTTAGAAGATACTTGTGACAGACAAATTAAGGATCATGCAACTATAAGAAATTTAAGAGACTCTGCTTCCCAAGCCATTGAAGTAAATAATCAATTATAACTCATAAAATATCATTAAAAACAAATTTATTAATTTTAATAACTGTTATTGAATAGCGCATTTCACGTGAAATTCATACTAGCTGGATAAAACACTGGATTTGTATGTTATTAGGCAACTATGCAGATGAAAACTTATCGGCAGAAGTTTTTAATGTTATTGATACTGTCATAGAGTTAGTATTATATATACTATTTAAATTTATTTCTGTTAATACACATGAATTATTATCATTTTGTCTGTTTTTTAGAAAAGAAAACATAACTATAAGTGACCGATCGAGAATGTTGTTGTATCAGTTAACAAATGCTGCTGTTCAACTGACTGAAGCTGAAATAAATAATATTCTTAACGAAGTAGATTTTTCTTCTATAGAAAGAAGTAAATTTGAACACGCAATTAATATCTATAAATCAAGTGGTTCACATTTAATGTTGAAAAAGAGACATCCCATATTGCTCATATTAGATGAGGTATACTATTACAAAACTTGTAATTTTATTAATTAATAATTGGTCGTTTATTTTGCAGCATTTAGAATGCTTACCATGGGAAACAATGCCATGTTTGAAAAGACATCCAGTTTCTCGTGTGTCATCTGTACACATAGTGCATAGACTTTATATTAAACACAAAGATTCTATTGAGAATGGATTAATGTAATGTAGTAAAAAAGCATTTTTGACAGTAAATGTATAGTAATATATAACCACGGTACATTTTCAGGAAGATTAAAAACCGAGGATACTATATGTTGAATCCGGATAAAACACTATCTAATGCAGAAAAAAGAATGTCAAGTTTCTTGAGAGAAAGAGAAGTGGACTGGAAGGGCATAAAAAGTGAAGCGCCTACTTCAGAACAGTTTGGTTCTTTATTAAAAGAATATGACATCCTCTTGTAAGTGCCTAATGATTTGATTTTTTCAAATCTATTTATCCAATACGTTTGTTTTTATTTTAGATACTGTGGCCACGGTAATGGAACTCAATACTTGCACAGTATGGAATTAGATAAGTTAGATCTTCAGTGTATACCAATGTTATTTGGATGTTCGAGTGTTAAACATAGTGATAAAGGAGGAAGACCTAATTTTGTTGGTGCTTCATATGGATATTTAAAAGCTGGCTGGTATTTCAATTAAACAAATACAAATTGTATCTGGTGGTTAACAAACTATTTATATGTTTAGTCCCTCTATCATTGGCATGTTGTGGAATGTAACAAGTTTAGATGCTGATAATTTGGCCAGAGCTATGCTTAATGTTTGGTTACCCGGATGTCCTATTAATCTCCAAAGTGAGTAAATAATATTTTAATTGACTGTAATTTGATCAAGTTCATAGTTAGGAGAAGATCTTGTGTTTAATCTATTACACTATCTTCAAATGTACACTTTATTTATTGATTTTGAGATATTTTATAAATATACAAATGAAACTTATTTATATATTAACTATTTGATCAATTTTTATATATTCGTAATATTTATAATATTTCAAAACATTTGATTAAATGATTGAGCATTTGAGTTTGGGTGATAAATGATAGTTTAAGATAGTAATAATGTAAAAAAAAAAATGTTTTCGGTCTAGTGTATAGTATTGTCCATTTGTTAATGAATAATTTAATATAAAAATTCTGTATTTTCTTTCAAAATAAAAAATCTGATACAAATATTGTTTCAGAGCTGTGGCCGAAAGAATTCTTGGACCCTGTTGATAACTATAAGGAAAAGGAACTTTTGCGTACTTTAGCAATAGCCAGGAAAACTACCAGAAGCTTTTTCAATAGTGCTGCTCTAATTGCACGAGGTATACCAGTTATTATGACAGAATGATATTGAGCTACTATTAATTACAAACATTTGTATTTTATTGTTAAATTTTTTTATCATATCGTATGTGTTCAAAAGATAATAAGTTTTGTTCCTATGCAAAAATGTCTTACTAGACTTTAAGGATTACATTTTTTTCTATATATTAATGAATTCGTAAAATTTTTATTTTGTGTTATATTATATAGTTTAAATTTAAAACAGTGTAACTTGCTATTTCATATGTTTACTACACTTTTTATTTAGATTTTTTTTACAAATTTTCCACAAAATATTCTATTTTTATTATTTATACTATATATTTTATATTTAAAACAATCAAATTTACTGTTAGCTAAGATAATCAGTTAAATGTTCAAAAAATTATTTTAAGTTGTAAAAATTAATTAATATTTCAAGTGACAGTTTTTTTTTTTGTGGAAATTCTTAAAATCTTCAATGTTTTAAATGGCAATCAAAATGTATTGTGCAATATTTTAATAAACGTGAGTTTTATAGTATTGGTTTTACAGAAATATATTGTTTATACTCCTCATAGTACTTATATTATTCATCACTGTTTGCCTTAGTTATCAATGAGGAAAAAGTGACGTAGTCATTCATAATGATTGTTCTTTATAAAATCAAAAAATACTTGAAAATATTTGATAGATTTTTCATTTAAATTTTCTATTAAAAAATATTAGTATACTGACTATCGAACTATTTTTTTTAAATTTATTTTCATAGCAATACTCGGCAACGACCAATTTTGTTTTCTTTCTTTCTATAAGATATTGTATACCAAAGTTTAAGATCAATACAAGATTAGAAGTGTTTAACTAATTTTTATTTTATTAATCATGTAACTATCTCATGTATAATGTTAAATTTTTTATGATTGTAAAAAAATGTTAATGATGAACAATTATTAACAAGGAATTCATTACTATTTATGTAGAGTTGAGTTTTGATGATAAAAATAAGTTATTCTCTATCAATTCTAGCTATCATTTGATACATGGATTTTTTTAAGCTAGAAGATTTAGTAGGCAACATCAAAATTGTTAATCCATATGAATTCATATTATGAAAAAATAAACTCGCGTCTTTTTGTTAGTTAATAATTCGAGTTTTACTAAGTGTTCACGGCAATATATTTTTTATTATAGTAATTTTAATTTGAGATTATTGCTTACAGTTTCTTTATTTTTTTCTGTGGTTTCTCTACTGTATTGTTCTGTGAAACTAGTTAATATGTGATAAAATATTAATTTAATGTGATTAGTTTTTTTTTTTTCGATATAAAGTAATCCAAAATAAATTTACTTATATCGTCATTGGTAATTTTTTTCTCTTGAATAATACCTATTGTATTCCTGGGGCACATCCATACTTTCTCCTTAGATGACCTAGAGAAGCGTTTTCCATACTTTTCCTCTGCTGAACCCCCTTGGAGATAATAAGAATGATCGCAGACCCTTAATAAAAATAAAAAACAACAATATAAATAGTAATAATTTTATTTTCTCAACTATATGTAGGTACGTATGTAGTATGTACCTTCAAGATAGGTAGAAAACTATATTAATAAGAAAAATAAATAGATAAAAATATGTGATTTCTACAATTTGTAAAAAAAGCTACAATGTGATGGGGGTGGTGTTATTTAACAGTATGTTTTCCATAGGAATATTACATCGGTATTTTCGTTTTTGTATATAATATTTTAAATTTACAATCCAGTATACTTACAGAACCCCAGTGGCCTGCGTACCACAGTTTGGAAAACAGTGACCTTAAATCCTTCAATGATGGACTTCGTGATCAAACGTGTGTGTTTCATGAAAATGTCTTAAAAAATAATTTTTTATTATTTGTGGTTGAATAATTAATTATTTTTAATGAATTCACTAAAACAGTAAGCGTTTAAATACAAAATTATTGTATTAATTAGTATACAACTGATAAACTAATTAAATTAAGTCATTGGTAGTACTTATAAGAATTAAAATGTTTTGAAAAACGACCTCTTTTAAAAACAAATTATTGATAACCATTTGAAAATGAATAGTTGATATTATTGTTTTTACATTTTAATTTAAAGAAAATCGAAGGACTACAATATCATTGATTATGAACGAAATATAGACTTTTGTCTATTATCTTTTTTATAAAAATAAATAAATAAAAGCAATTTAATTCAATACATTTACAATATTTATATTGAATCAAAAAACCCGCGAATTCGATTATTTATTTCTTTTTAGATTGTTATCATCAATTGAGCTGTAATTTATTCTGATAACAATATGGTCAGTGTTATTTTTCACCGATTCGTAAATATTCTTTTTGATGTATTTTTGTACGTAATACCTAACTGTCAACTTTTTTATAAAAAAAAAAAAAAACCAACTCTAAAGAGTCAATTATTCATACGTTTTTGTTCCAAACAATTTAAACTTAAATTCATTTTATGTAATAATTTTTGATTAAGAAACTGAGTACACTCCACTTAAAGCTGCTGAATGAGATAATATAACTGTTTATATTTTATTGGTGTGTATATGTTTTGATGTTTCGTTATGCCAATTAGGTAATAGTTTTTTTATTTTTAGGTAGTATGAAACCGGTTAGAGTTATATTTAATTAGTGTTTATGTTTGTTTTTAATGTACCACAAACTTTGGATGCTTACACATAGGTATTTCACTTGTAGATACCTAGATAACGTGTAAGATGTTAAATTTAATTTTCCAAATCAATTAATTTTACCGTTCGAGTGATTATAAATTAATGTAAAACAATCGATTAAAAAATGATTTGTTCATTTCGATTCTAGTTACGTGTTTGTTATTTGTTGTGTTTAAGATATCTTAGTATGATGGCACTATCAAGTTAGTAAATAATTTTGAATATTAAACTTGCACGGTACTAGCTTTAAAATATATTGTCTACTATTTCTTATAATTACATGAATTACATAATTACAATACAACTTCAAAGTCTGCAATTCTTTATCGAAGAATAAAACTAATTATTTTCAACACAGCCAATACTATAACGATTAATTATATCAATTAGCGTGACAGATGTGAACAAGTTAATCAATTTTAAACGAGAAGTTTAAATTAAGAATGTTAAATAATTTGTTTAAATCTTAAATATTTATAATTATTAACAATTTGAAATTGTCAAATAAATTTCTAACTAATAAAAGTTATTATTTACTATTAAATTATGAGAGTATTTAAAAAAATTAAGTTTTCTTGTTAGTTTCTAACGTTAAATATCTATTTAAAAATGTACCTATAACTTTTTTACTGTAACATTTTATTCCAAAACAAAAATTACATTTGTTTTGATGTTAAATTTTTAAATAATTACCTAGACAATTTTGTATATTGTAAAAGGTTTAAAATTATTAGAGAAATAATTGGTATTTGTATGAGAAAATATACTTAAATACTGTATTGTAAATATTCTGAATAATTAGTAAAAATGTTAATAAAAATTAATTGAACCCTCTTAATACATAATACATATTGAATTTCAACAATTCAGTTATTTTTTTTTAATTAATATAATATCATCGTACTTTAGGCTATTAGGGGAAAAGTTATTAAGTGAACTGTTATATATAATATTTAAATAATTATTTTACTTTTATGTAGGTGTTAATTTTAATTTATACAATACAAACAATGATACTATCACGGATATTATTCATGATTGCCGTCATTAAATATTTTGAATTTTACTACAATTTTTATTTACTCATTTATACTAAATTATTTTTGTAGATGCATGGAGACTTATGTTCATTTATTTTGGAAACCACGATCAAAATGTTTGTCAATTTATAAATCTACCTCGTCGAAAAAAAATTACTCTGTATTTCAAACATAATAATTTTGTTTAAAATTTGATTGATATTTACATTAATAAATTGGTGACTTGCAACAATGCCTCACAATTATGGTCCAGATATTTCCGTACAGATTAGACCTGAAAAGAAACTGACAAAAGATGCTATGGAAAGGTATTTACTTGATCGCAATGACTTGGTTTTGGTCATTCTTCATGCTAAAGTCGCCCAAAAATCATATGGCAATGAAAAACGTTTTTTTTGTCCACCTCCATGCGTATATCTTTTTGGCAATGGTTGGCGTTTGCGTCAACAACAGCTGCTCAGAGAAGGAGTTACAGAAGCTAATTCTCAAATGAGTGCTTTCATTGGTATTGGTAGTGCAGATCAAGATTTGCAACCACTCGATCTCAACAATAGTAAGCAATATTGTGCAGCTAAAACATTGTTCATATCCGATTCTGACAAAAGGAAGCACTTTATGCTTATGGTAAGAATGTTCTATAATAACGGATATGATATTGGAACTTTTCATAGCAAAAGAATCAAAGTGATATCAAAACCCTCAAAAAAGAAACAATCATTAAAAAACGCCGATTTATGTATAGCCAGTGGTACAAAAGTGGCGTTATTCAATAGACTCAGATCACAAACAGTGAGCACTCGATATCTACATGTCGAAAATGGAACCTTCCATGCCAGTTCAACGCAATGGGGAGCTTTTATCATATACTTATTAGATGATGACGAAAGCGAAAGTGACATGTTTAATGTTCGAGATGGTTACATTCATTATGGTAGTACAGTGAAATTAGTGTGCAGTGTTTCTGGAATGGCTTTACCCCGACTTGTTATTAGAAAAGTTGACAAACAAACTGCATTGCTAGAAGCTGATGATCCTGTATCGCAATTGCACAAATGTGCTTTTTACATGAAAGATACTAATCATATGTATTTATGTCTGTCTCAAGAGCGTATAACAAACTTTAATGCCACTCCATGTCCAAAAGGGCCGAATAAAGAAATGATTAATGATGGAGCATGTTGGACCATTATTAGTACAGACAAAGCAGAATATCAATTTTACGAAGGAATGGGGCCGGTGAATTCACCAATAACACCTGTACCAGTTGTACACGGTCTTAATACAAATGGAGGCGGAGATGTTGCTATGTTGGAATTGAGCGGTGAAAATTTTACACCACATTTACAAGTTTGGTTTGGAAATGTCGAGTCGGAAACCATGTTTCGTTGTCAAGAAAGTATGATTGCAGTTGTGCCAGACATCTCTTCATTTAGAGGAGATTGGTCCTGGGTGAAACAGCTGACACAAGTACCTGTTTCATTGGTTAGAAATGATGGGATTATCTATGCCACGGGATTGACATTTACATATACTCCAGAACCGGGTCCAAGAAATCGTGTTACACCAGCTGATGAAATTATGAGAACGTCAAGTTCAAAAAACAACTTTTCATTATCGCACATTATGAGTTGATTATTAAAAGGGTATATTTTTATTAGTATTATTTATTCAACAGCCAACAGGGTCTACGGCCTATGACTGACAATTGACTGAATGAATCTATAAAACAATAATTGACAATAATAATAAGGAGCCTAGTAATATAACGAGACAAATATATTTTTAATTGATTAATGTTTTAAAACCCAGATATTTCAATATTGCTCAAATGTATGTTAGAAGTATAATATATTGTATCAAATACATTTTTATTATTTAATCGATCCTATATCACATTATTACAAATCGATATGTAATAATATAATCGATCCTATATCACAAAATAATTTTTTATTATTATTAATGTTCGTGAAATATTATCACCAATTCACTATATATTATATTATATAAATATATTAATTTTTCAGAGTATTTTTAAGTGAGAAAAATGTATGAACAAATATTTTTTGTATAAAAATAATTATTAATATTATTATTATTATTAAGAAAACAAATTTATCACTTGTTATTGTTTACCACAGACAAATTGAATTTTTTAATTCGCTGCTAGAATATTTTGTGAATTATTAAAAGGAATATTGATTTATGGTACACATATTTTTTTATAGCTACTTTATACATTTGACAATTACATAAAATATTTTTTGCGAAATATAATATATGTGAAAATGTCTATACGTTGCATTTTATTTTATTCTTGCCTAATTAACATATCGAATAAAATTGAAACAAATAATTATTGATAAGCAGTGTAAGGTGTGACCACGCTTCTACATGGGCGGAGAGTTATTAAAAAAAAAACATTGAATTTAGAACTTGAAATTAATTTTGATTATGGCGGTAAACAATGGAAAAATACTTACCAAACATTATGAACACTGAAATGTTTTCGTCGAATCAAATAAATTTAAAACAATCAGTGGCTGCATTGTAAGACGGCACTTTGTATAGGCAATTGAAACACATAATCATGTGATATATTATTGTGCCTATACTCTGAATACAAATTTAATAAACATAAAATAAGTTCTAGAACAAAAAAAAGATTAATCTACTTTTATAAATCTCAATAAGTTTCAAAATGTTTGTACGTTGAGAATTTATTTTCAAAATAAATCGTGAAAAAGCATACTAGATAAATTTTACTGTCAAGAGCCACACACAGCGAGAGCTTTAGTCTGGGGGTTAGAGGTTAATGCTTTTCGCTTCACATTATAACTTTTAAATGTTGCTCACAGTACAGCGATATATATACCTTCTAGCAGTTGATTGTATTGGAGTTCGTGCCTCGTCATTGCTCGTGCCAGTGGTGGATCTGTTGTTTTTACATTTATAATTAACAGATAAACACAGTAAATCATAACAAACATTTGATACAACAGTATTGGTTTGCTATAAACTCATATTATATACTATGTCAAATATGGTTTTTGATTAAAATAATAAAATCGATGGAAAATTAAAAAAAAAAAAACTAAATTAAATAAGTGTTTAAAATAATAAATAACAGAACACAATACACAACTTAGTGACAATTGAATAGGTATTATAATTATTAAACCAATAAGTTACTAAATGTAATATTACACAGTTTTAAATTTATAGTGGTTTTTTTTTTCGTTTCTAACATACCATGCTTCACTAATCAAATGTGGTTTGAAAATAAAGTGCTTTATAATAATAATGAATTGATAGAAAAAAAAGTTGAAGTTATAAATTAAAATCCTCCTCTAAAGTTATTATTAGGTTGTTGCGCTTGAAATCCATAACTATTCGGATAACCAGGAGGTGGGTTGCTCATATTAGGTATTTGGACAGGTGGTTGTGACACGAATGTAGGTTGATGCTGACTAGGTTGGTGTTGAATTACTTGACTATTATTGCTATCTCCCCATCTGCTTGCTCTTTCACGACCCGGAGCGGAACCAATGTTATTATTGTTGCTAATGCTGTTGACAGCATTTGCTCCAGTAAAACCACCACGACCTCCTTGATTTCCACTGGCATAACTGTCACGACTAGAATTATGGCTTCCACCGGTGTAACTACCTCGAACTCCTCCTCTTGAAAGAGAACCACCTCTGCTACTAAATCCTCCTCGTCCACCACCACTATTAAAGGTTCCACGACTACCACGATCATGACCACCTCGGCCTCGGCTGTTTTGACCACCACGGTCACGACTACGATTGGAACGGTCCACTAAAATTTACAAGAAACAATTATTTTACAAAATATTTTATTATTAATTTAATGAAATATACTTTTCCCAAAAACTCCGGTAGCAGCCATTTCTGCGAGTTCAAAAAGTTTCGGGTTGACCACTTGTTTAGCTTCTTGTAACACTGATATGAGATCTTTAGCTTGACGGGCATTGCTTGGTGTAACAAATGTAAATGCTGTTCCAGTACGGCTAGACCGACCAGTTCTACCAATACGATGCACGTAATCCTCAGAAGAATTTGGATAGTCAAAATTGATTACATATTTGACATCATCCACATCTATTTTAAAATTAAATTAAAAATATTCAACTATTCAAAAATATAGAAGTGAGGTACATTGAAGGTGTATAATTTATATTAAACAAATATAACCAATCAAAATAATAATATAATAAATCTATAATGATGACAATTGATTATAATATGACACATATTATGTAATGTATACAATTTAAATAAATAAATTGTTCAACATATATAATTCTATGAATATATGTATATATAGTTGTTTAATTTAAGGTATAAATAATTATAACATAACATGTTTGCATAATAGTCAAATGTTAAATTACATATTTTAAAAGTATTGCATATTATTAGATACTTTTATATTATAAATTATGCAAAAATATCATAATATTAGTTTTTAATAAGTGAAAATTAATAAAGCTATTGGAGAATTGATTTCCAATATGAATTTAATTTTTAAATAACATAAGAAGTTTTAGTTTTAAAAATATAAGTACAGTTCATTGATTTCATCAATTCATTAAAATTACACATTAAATGCAAAAAAAGATAAAAAGTTATGTTTAAAATAAAGTTTGATCAGCATTATACTTTAAAACCATAAGGTAAATGAGTTATGTTAAACCATTATACTTATTAACGGTGTTGTACTGATTAATTTAATCATCTCTTGTTTTTTTTTTAAATATAATAAACTAAATAAACTTTCTTTTATTTTTATTCTATTTAAATTAAATAGCTGAATTAATAAGTTACAAAAAAATTACTTAAATTAAAATGAAAAACAAAATAAAATGTGAACAAAATTTTAACTGAAAAATTAAGTAAACCTAGGAAATCAACCATAAAAATAAAATTACACCAAAAAGTATCTAAATCAGATCAAAATCAATTTTTTTATTATGTTGTATGATAATATTTAATTTATAATCTGTAACTTTAAACATAAGTGAATTTGATATGAATCAAAATTTGAAATTAAACTTTATTAATAATATAAATATAAAATCAAAACATTATGTCATCAAATTTAAAAATGATATACTGTCATGGCTTAAGCTTTGAAACCATAACAAAAAAATGATACTGAATTCTAAAATGGATAACATTGAAATATATAGTATTAGAATTTACAAACATTATATAGACACAATTATTTTTTAAAATTATGTCATGTTTACAAAATTCTAATATGTAATAGCCCACAGGACTATAAAGTTCTAGATGGTGAAAAATATCAAAAATTATGTAATGATTTTAGATTAAAATCAAAGGGAGGCTCAATACATGTTTGTATTATTACCAATTAGTCAACTAGAAGTGTTTCAATCAGTAATGTTAACCCATATTTTCCAGTAGCTAATATTATCTACTTTCGAAAGATCATTTTTTAAAATTCTCAATAATTAAGAAAAATAACATGAAATAAAATGATCAAAACAAACAGGCTTTACATTCCCTGACCAAATAATAATTATAATAACAGATTACCAATAATAGTATAAACTGTTTCTACAAATTTATTTTCTAAACTTATTTATCTATTATTCTCCGCTCAGAATTTTTTTTGTTTTTTTTAATGTACACTGAATTCAAATTTAAAAGCACAATTCACCAATAGCAGTCACAAGTCTTCTGTATTTTAATTTACTCCATCCTTTTTCAATAATTTTCTATTCAATTTAAAAAATTATTTTTGCTATTTATGTTTTATTTATAATCCTAACTATGAAAATACATCATTGTAAAATAAATGAATTCCTCACTAGCTCAGTATCAGAATCAACTATTTTAAACTAACTAATATAAAACACATATTATGTTTATCAAATAAAATATTTAGGTAGTATTCTACTTAAAATCTGAAATGAACTTGTACAAATTTGTTTAGATATTAGCTGTTTAATAGTTTTATACTTTGTATTAGTCTGTTCATTATGAAATTTAGAATCACAATTAGATTCATTTAATAGACAAAATTGAGAAAATCCAGAGAAGAGTCCTCAGTATGATTGCTAATAAAATAGGTATGGCTAAATTGTCCTCAGGGTAAAGTGGGTATTTTAAGTTGAATTGGGTCATTAGTTAATAGATGTACAATGGCTGATGTAAAATAGTACACAAGTTTTTTTATAGGAATGGTAGAATGCAAAGAACTATTTGAAAAAAATATGCAGAAAGTCTCTTTCTTTAATGAACTCTGTCATCTTCTATTTAACCTTAAACATAATTATTTATTAATTGGACTATGAATCATATTTAGAAGTTCTACAACTAAATGTAATACTTAATTATATTAAGTTTATTTAATTCAAATTTCATAAGAAATATAATTCAAATTTAAAAAACCCATAATATGTTTATTTTTTACTTTTGAAATAGATTTCTTATGAAATTTGAATTAAATAAACTTAATATAATTAAATATTACATTTAGTTGTAGAACTTCTAAATATGATTCATAGTCCAATTAATAAATAATTATGTTTAAGGTTAAATAGAAGATGACAGAGTTCATTAAAGAAAGAGACTTTCTGCATAATATTTTCAAATAGTTGGTAAAATCTAAAATATTTTAATCATAACATATACAATATACTTAGATAATATTATTTAAATTAATAAATAAGTATGGTATACCTACCGCAAAAAATGTAAAATTAGCTACTTAAATATGCAACTACAATGGTATTATATATTAAGACTCGATTAATTAGGAACACAAAATCTATTAAATGTCATATAGTTAAGATATCCTATAATAAAATCATTTTTAAAAATAAATACATATATATAACTATAGAATGACCAGACTGATTGACGCAAAATAAAATATTTCAGATGCCTTTATTTAACATGAAGGAGCATAATTTGCTGCATAATAATATATAAAATTAGTAATTACAACACAAATGGTTAATAATTAAAAACCATATTAAGTATGTCTGTTTTATCTTCTACTTTTTTATGATGAGTCTTAACCGTTTCTAAAGGGCAAAATGTTTTTTTTTTTTTTTTGATAAATTGAGAACAGTATTATTATAATATTAGATAAATAAAACACAACTTAAAAAATGTAACCTCTTATCATATTATAATAGTTTCTTATTGAATACCATTAATTTAAAGAAAGATATTACAATATTATATTCAATATATTGAAATTATACTGTAATTTAGAACCTACTTAGATGATTGCTAAAAATGTAGATATATTTCATAAATAATGTACCTACAATTAGTTGAACTGGCTACAATAGGATCTTTCTGTTCAACAACCTCAGTAATCCAACTTTTGAGATTATAAAATTAATGATCATAAAACTGTAATTAAATAATATACTAATTTTGGTAATTCTGGGGGGTTTTTTTTATCTACACATACACACAGACATATATGATTTTAAAGTTAATAAGAACCTTGCTGCAGTTAGATCTTTATTTTAAGAACAGTACCTTAGATTACATTTGAAATTAATGTCATTTAAAGTTGACCATTAAGCTATTTGGGAATTAGATTCCACAAATTGCACTTATGTGAATCATAATTAATAAATACTTTGCATTTAAATTATTATTAAATAAACTTACACATATTGTATTACTTGACAAATAAATATTAATAATTTTTAAAAATTGATTGAGTGATAATAATTAATTACAATGTAATTATAGAAATTAATTATTTCCATACAAATTAAAAATCTATGCAAATATGCTAATCTATATAAAATACTTTTAACAGTAATTAAGAGCACAACGTCCTATTCAGATTGATTGAGAGTATAAAATTAAAATTAACTAATATTATATCATATTCATTATTTAATGAAATTATATTAATAAGCGCCCATATACCTATATAATCAACAGGCCTCATAAATTCATGCACTAAAAAAAATCATGTAAATAAGCATGCAACTATGCTTTAAAAAATTCTTAAATATGCACTTGAGTATGACAGTCAAAAATCTTCAAATACACATGAACATAACAAGATTAAATAATCATCTCTCACAAACCATCATTAGAGTATAAAAAATTTAAGGCAATTTTATATTTTGAAACATATTTTCTATGAATCAAATTGGTGTGAGAACTTTACCTAATGGTTTTAAAGATAAAAGTTTCACATGCAAAGATTATGTATTTATTCAATATGTTTATTATTTTTAATAATTTTAAAAGCATTTCGGTAAATAAATCAAATAAAGTTTTTTACCAAAAATAATTGCACATAATAAATTAAAATATCTATAATTATATCAAAAACATCTATAATATGCTCATGAAATTAAAAAAAAACTAAGGATGTCAAATAAGAAAAAACTTCAAAACAAAGTTTTATATATTTAATTGTGGTATCCTAAAATGGATTTCTAGGTAACCTAGAATTAAATATTACTTTATAAGATTGATATGAAAATGCATGAACTCATTAGCCCAGAATTAATCAAAAAATAGTTACAAACCACAGAAATTTGTTTTTTTATCCTATTCAAAAAATAAAAAATAAAAACTCTACTTAAAAAATAACATCCCTTACATAAAACACTAATAATAGTTAATCAATATAAAAATCTACTATTTGTTTGTATTGACCAAGTAAAAGTACACGCTCACTAATAACGCTTAATTTTTTACTGATGAATAAATTGCAATGGCATTCATAATATATTTTTAAAACTAAAAATTAGTTTTTATAAAATACAAATAAATTCGCAATTTTTTTTCAATTCAATATACTTATATCATATTGATTTAATACACAGAACACAACCAAATATATTATTTTAATATAATCAAAATGTTGCTATGAATTTGTCCTAGAATTGATTAAGCTCATCAATATTTATAGCTAAAAATAAAACTTAAGATTAATATGCCTAAAATATAAAATATACAAGAATAATATTTTGCTCCTTCACATTGATTTATAATTACTCCTCTATGCCTATCGAGAATGTCTCTTTCAACAGATATATTTACAGTAGAAACTCAATTATCCAAATACTCGTTATTCATAGCCCATATGCCTAAAAATTGAATTATCTATAAATAATTACTCATACAAGGTAACTAAGAAACATCAAAATATATGCAAAGTTTTAGATAATTAAGATTCTACTGTACTATTTATTAGCCTAATTAAGGTCAATTGGTATAACATAGCCTCCTTATTAAGTTTTGGGCTGATGTAATTACTGATCAAATGATAGAGAATTTAAGCGGATCAGAGATAAATAATTACAAACTAATTTTAAACTATAAAATAACATGAATCCGCTTATATATTCATATCTCATTAATGACCAAATTTATATAACCACACACATGATGCGATTAAAACACCAGCCCTATACATTGTACGTATATAGTTTTTCTGGATGAAGTTATCAAGAATTAAAAAAAAAAAAATTAAAAAGGAAAAATAGGCTATATTATATTACGTGCCTTGAAAATCATCCGACGTGCTCTCTGTTTTCTTTGACATTAACCCGACCGGCTGAGCGAGTAGATACAAGACCATCGAAGGCATCGATACATTAACAACCAGTCTGGAATCTGGGTTCCACGCTCTGAATTGCATTCTTTACCGCAACTTACCCAAACCACGAGCAGCTACATCAGTTGCCACCAGAATATTTGCTTGGCCTGAACGAAATTGATTCAATGTGTGATCACGTTCATTTTGAGACTTATTACCATGTATTCCAATGGATCTCCATCTAAATATTTCAAAACATATTACGTATTTAACATATACATAGTATCAATTAAATAATAAATATTTTACCCATTCCGATTTACTAATTTCACAATGTTATCAACGGAACGTTTTGTTTCTACAAAAATAATAGTTTTGTTGTCTGGTTGTGAAAATATATCAGCTAGTAACCCATAAAGCCTTGAAAAAAAAGAAAAAAAGAAGTTATTTTCAATGAATATTTTATTATATTGTTACAAAACTTACTTCTGTTCTTTTTCAAAATCATCACATACATCAACCACTTGAGAAATATTATGATTAGCAGACAAATTCAAAGAGCCTACATTTACTTGAATGTAGTCATCTAAAAATTCTTCAGCTAAATTTTTAACTTCAGGAGGCCATGTAGCTGACCACATCAAAACTTGACGATCAGGCTAATACAATAAATATAAAGTAAGCAATTACACCAAATTACACCAACTATTATAACAATGTTTTATTTATACCCGAATCTGTTCAATAATTTTACGTATTTGAGGTTCAAAACCCATATCCAACATACGGTCAGCTTCATCAAGTACTAAATATGTACACCGTTTCAAATTAGTTGTATTCCTTTCCAAGAAATCAATAAGTCTTCCGGGTGTTGCAATTACAATTTCTACACCACGTTCGAGATCATCAGCCTGAGGTCCTTTAGGAGCACCACCAAATACACAAGTGTTTCTTACAAATGTAGAGGTACCGAAAGAAACAGCTACTTGTTGTATTTGCTGAGCAAGTTCACGAGTAGGGGCTAATATTAAGGCTATGGGGCCATCATAACGTAAAAGACGAGGTTGATTGTTTATGTGTAATATTGCTGGCAACATATACTAAAATAAAACATTTTTATTAGATAGTTCAATTTAGATAAATATATATTTATAATATAATAGTAATTACGATTATTATTATTACTCTATGTTTAATACAATAATTTTAACGGAATGGTGTGGTCAAGTAGTACATATAAGGCAGTGGTGTTATTAAGTACTGTTGTTCGTTCAAAATTGTTCTCCACAGTTATTATGGGGCCCCCACAAGAGTTCTCTCAGTGAGGCCCAGTAATCTTTAACTAAATTTTTTTTTTTTTTAATAAATATAAAGTATAAATTAAAAAAAAAAAAAAACTAATTTTTTATTGTTCTTGATTAACATGTTCAATGCCGATGACGACGCGTAGTCGTCATTCGATATCGGGAGCGACCAGCCAATGACGACCCATAGTCGTCATAAGACAATTATTTTTATTATTATCTATAACGGTCGGCTGGTGGTAATCGATCATGATATTTAGCACGGCCATTCAGTAGAAGTATTAGAACAATAAGAAACAACCTGTTTCGATTTGCCAGCATTTTTATGTCTATCATTTTGTTATCAATATGAATATGGTATAGCCGATATATTTACGCGGCTGGGTAGGCGCGACCTCTGGAATATAAGTGGACGTGAACGTGTTAAGTTATTTTTTTTATAAAACTACAAATGGAATCATAGCCAAATAAAATAATTATAAAATGAATGCTATAAGTACATGTTTAGATACATAAATACAATTTTGTTTTTTCAAATTCATTCTACATTGTTAGTTGATAAATTTTTATACACATGATTAAGCACTGATAGATTCCAATTTGTGGTAGAATACATACAACATGCCATAACCATTAGCATTTCATAAAATATTTAAGTTATAAAAAATAGAATTACTTATTATTCTAATTATTGAATCTAGTTAAGATTAAATTGTAAAAAAATTATTTAAAATTACATGAAATAAGCAATTATACCTCAAATTAAATACATCAATAATTATCAAGATAATTATTGTTAATTAGGATAACTAATTTAATTACCATATAATAACGATCACCAGTCAATACAATTTATTGCCACACTTTGTTATCGTTAAAAAAAAAAACTTATCAAATAATTTATTGTAATTTAAATTAAAAAATAACTAAATATAATATTATGAGTATATAAAATAAATTATTAACTTACAGCAAGAGTTTTACCAGAACCTGTTTGAGCTATTCCAACCATGTTTCTTCCACTTAATGCAATTGGCCAGCTAACTGCTTGGATAGGAGTTGGATTGCTAAAGCCTTGTTTCCTAATTATTTAATAATAAATACATTTAGAGACATTGAATATTGAGAAATAAAATTTAATAAGTACTTACTTTACTTCATTGAAAACATAATCGGGAAGAATTACTTCATTAAAATTCATAATTGGGTCAGGTATGTTACTGCCAACATAAGAAATTTCTTTTTCCCTCACATAATTGTCCACTTCTTGTCTAGGACTAAATTTAAATACAATTTAAGTTAATCTTATAAAGTATTGGTATTATTATTATTAAATAATTACCGGTTTAAAACTAATGGATGAGGCGTATAAAAATTTTTTTGAAAAGGTTGAAGTGTTTCATTTTCCCATTTAGGTTTACGTAAAGCTCCACCAGGTTGCTGCTTATTTTTTAAGTTGTTAAAACTATTTCCTCCACCCCCTGCAGGACCACCTCTTCTATAACCATCAGAATCTCCACCACGGTTGAAGCTTGAGCCACGGCTGCTGTAACTTTCGCCCCTATTAATATTGGTGCTGCCCCTTGGTGCTCCTCCACGACTTCCACCGCCATAACTTGCACGCCTCATTGAACTGTCACTAAATCTATTATAATCTAGGTAGGCTTCTTTATCCTGACCACAATTTCCTGGATGAAAATACCTAGATAATAATACATATTAAATTAATATATTAAATAAATATAATAAAAATATAATAAATATAATATAATAAATAAATATGGAGTAGTTCAATGAATAATAGAGAAAAGTGAGAAAATAAATTGATAAAAATAAAATTATGAATTTTTAGTTGATAAATAACATTATTTATCTATCAAATAAGTAATTTTAAGAGTTATATACTAACATTATTTTTACAACAATGCACGTAGGACACTACTTTAATGAAAATTTATTAATATCTTAGTTATTGACCTGAAACTATGACGAGTTAAAATCAAGTGAATAAGATAAAATTTAAACCAACAGAAAGCAAAGTTGGACCTAATATTGATAAGGTACTACTCAAAAAATTTATTCAAATTTCAAAAACCTTCGGACTGCAATAGACTTATATATAATATCAATTGCATAATTAAACTTACACTTTACAATTGTTATTAAAGTAAAGAATATGGAATTATCTAAGAATTTTTTTTAATTGCATACATTTTTACTCTAAAATTTTAATGTGGAAAATAATTTAAGAATGAAAAGATTTTAAATTTGATTAAACATATATCTGATACAAAAAATAAAATAGTGTGTTGGTGTACATATTTTAATTTAGATTACTTTTAAATAACAATTTTTGGAAAGTTAGTAATCGGGTACAATTAATTATTTTTTATATACCGAAAACCATAATCATATTATTTAATATGACAGTAAGTAAAATGTATTCAAGAAGAGTAAGTTTAAAGGTGCAAAAATCTTACATACCTCTCTTGAATGTATAATAATTCACAAGGTATTACAAATACCCATATTAAACATTTGTTTTAAATTAAAACATATTTTAATGAGTAGTAGGTAAAACAAATAAAATATAAAATATAGTTGAAATATCTAATTTTTGGTTTAAAAATGAATAATTATTAATAACTAATCAAAACTAAAATATAATTGAATATTAATATAAGAAATTTACTACCTTTTTGTATAGAATAATTAAATAATTATAGATTTTAGGTTCAGTAAGATATCTATATATATATATAAAATACCTAGAATTATTTGTGGCCTATAAATTGAGATGCAATATAAGAAATACAATATAGTAAATATATAAGTTCTAATATAAGTCAAATTTAAATTTACTGTAAATTCTCACAAAATTTAATTAATTAGAACTTTAAGAAGAGTACATGAATGTATCAAATTTGTAAATTTAATTTTGATAAATATATTAAATATATATACATATATTATGTATAATCAATGGTAGTACTCAAAAATAGGAAGTTCTCAATGATATATTTTATGCCCCACCCAAATTATTAAAATCTTATAACAATAAATACAATTTATAATCACTATCAATATAGAACTTAAATGAAATAAATTAAGTAGGTAGGAATTGTATAGTCACTTGATGATTAACAAAGTGTTTTTATCATAGGATTTAATAAATTCATAAAAATAATTAGTTAATTTAGCTAAAAATATTAGATATCCATCTGTTAAATTGTCTAATGAAATGTTATATAATATTATATGACATTAATGAAATAAAAATAAATGTTAAATGATAATTTAAAGAATTCTCTATGCACAATAATACTTAGCAAGACTGTACAAGTATTTATTGATTATATATCAACGAGTGGAAAGCGAACTAACAAGTAGGCAATGAATTACCAATTAATATTTACTTACTTGTAAATAGGCGAAATGCAAAATGTTCTACGCGGACAAACGCCAACAAAGCAATGAAAAATCAATAGCAGAAAACGTAAAAGTAACGAAGAGATACCGAGAAACCGAACAACAAATGATATTAAAGGGGAACAACAAAAACTGCAATAGGTATAAGGTGCCGAAGTTCGTAGAGTCTATTCCCGAGTCAACACACAGAAAAAAAAAAATTATCAATTATTTTAACAATTGGAAAAAAAAAAAAACTCCTAGAGCGACGCCAAGTGTCAATATGATCTGATGTGGCAAACGCGGTTCGCTAAAATTGCATCTACGAGCTCCGTGTGGTTATAATACGAGTTACCGGTTATGATAGCGCCATTTTTACTTTTGAAACGGACTTCCGCGTCTTTCAACTTTGTACCATATTATGTTACGAACTAAAAGGCTCGTATTATTTGAAACATCAACAATATTAAATACATCAATATTATATTATTAAGAAACCGGAAACTTTTAAGCACAATATAGATGGCCATTATCATTTAGATAAACACAAGTACAAATTTTTTCTATTGGTAGTACAATATTTCGCGAATGAGATGGAAAACTATATTTGTCTCTGTTGCTCTTCCTTCGTATCCAGCCAAGTATACATTACGCTTTGCAATTAAAATTAAATAAATAAGATTTATTCAACATCTCACGTTAATTAAACATATCATATTGATTGTCGTTCTACGTGTTTATAAAAATAATATGTGTTTACTATTTCTAACGAAACGGCCATTCTGAAAAGTGTACTTTAATTTAATTGTTAAAAAGTCAACACGTCGTGTCATATAATTACAATTTTATAGTGCTCATTTGGTGTTTGTTAGACTTTAGCCTGTACGTTAAATCTAATAATGTTTATATATATATACGTATATCAGTATAGGCAGAATTTTTTACTCTAACAGTAGAATTTATAGTAACAAATCACTATTTGATTCATTGCCAATCAATAGTGTAACTGTATTATTGGACGACAAATTAGTCTTTAAAGCCAAGTATATTATTTAGTAATGTATAAGTTGTAATTTTTTTTTTTTTGAAAGAGTTTGCTGTATTTATTAAATTATACTACCACAATAGTGTAACGATTTAATATTGCCATTCAAATCTAGAATTAAGTACCATTAAAAAGTTGATCTGATATCATTTGAAAACTAGTATGGCTGTTTAATTATAAATTAATTTTTTATATTTAGACATAACTACATAAGCATAAGTGGTATATAAAACCATAGTAGACGTCTATGATATAAATTGATAGCTGGTTATTTGGAAAAAACCATTTTACGAAAATAGTAAAATATAGAACGAAAGACAAACAAAAATATTAGAAAAGGTGTTAACTAAGTTAACTTCATCAAAAGTAAATCTAGCAAAATAGGTCTTAAAAATCAGGAACTCGAATTTCTTCTAAGGAATCAGATCTTCAGATCCATGACTCCAATCAGTCTAATTTAAAAATTTAAGTGTGATAAGGATAATTCTTATCAAATTGTTGTTTATTTATTATTTTATACTGGAATAGTGGATACAATTAGATTAAAATAATAATAACATGATTCTTGTGGTTTGATCATAGAAATTATTTGATTAATATTTTTCCTGCCGATTAATTTATAATTATTATTTCCTAAAAAAATAATCAACATGGGTAGACGTTCAATAAACACCACTAAAAGTGGAAAGTATATGAATCCCACCGATCAAGCGAGTAAGTACAAATTGTATCAATTACAAGTATACAACAAACTAAAACATATTCTGTATTTAAATTTTAGGAAAAGAAGCTAGGAAAAAAGAGTTGAAAAAAAACAAAAAACAACGTATGATTGTGAGAACTGCTGTACTCAAAGGAAAAGATCCATTACAAATTCTTTCAGAAATGGAAAAAATTGATCAAATGGGTAAATTTAAATTTGAAATAATGTCAATTCAACTAACTTTAGCAATAATAAATTTACAAATGCATTATTTTGTAGTCTTATTATTTATAATTAAAGACTAGTATATTATATTGTATTATAAAATATCATTATTTATATATTTTAAAATCTATTATACAAAGTTCTTACAACTATTTTGTTTATTTCTAGTAACTGTAAATATTATGTTATGTTTTAAATTTAACTTTTAATTATTAAGAAACCTAAATCTATTAAGTCACTTGCTTTTCTTATGTTTTTACTATTTACCACTTGAATACCAAAATTAAAGTGCAAGTTATTACTTTATAGTTAATATTAATTGTTAAATATAAATCTGCTTATGTTATACATTTGTAATTACATAATCAGGTGCACAAGGTAAATAATTTACAAATACTACTTTATGTGTCTTTATGGGACCCTAAACAGTAAACAATGTTAAAAATGATATGAAATCTAGATATAACTGTTTTTAGGTTAATAGCTGAGGCTAATAAGGAATAATTATTAAAGCTTTCTGTAAAGTTATTATGATGCTCAAAATTAATGTGTCTGGGGTATTTGCACTTCAGTTAATCATTTAGTTTTTTTAACGATAAATAAAAACACAACATATGCATTTTTCAAATTATTAAATGATCTTAATAAAATAGTTTTATTACTAAAATTACTTTTATTTTTATTTACTTTTCTTTTTTTTTTTGATAACTAAAATGTATGAAATTCAGTATTTTTTTTAAATTTAAATTTTGGTCTAAAATTAAATATAATATGCAAAATATTATTTTGTATATAGAATACAATGTTGTACAGCCATCTCCGCTGAATGAAAAGGTATTAAGAGAAAAAAGAAGAAAACTCAAAGAGACGTTTGACAGAGTTATGAAAATGTATGTAAGTATCTTATTTTGATTTTTACTTTTTAAGCATCAGTTGAAGCTAATATTTTAAAGGGTTTTTATTATTTTAAGTACTAATTAAAGTATTTATTTATTTATTTTGATTTTTAGGTTAAAGATGAACTTGATAAATATCATGAAATTAAACGAGCTGAATCTGAGTATGAGAAACGTCGCTTTAAGTTAATATCTTATTTTGATGCCGTAAAAACAGCTCAACAAGTATCAGTTGATGAAATTCCATTACCCGTTATGACATCTAATATTCCACTACCTGCTTCTGATACAGGATATAATTCCAATGAATCACCAATAGGAATATTGAAAAAGCCACCATTATATACGTTAGTATGATAACTCTTCTCTCATGAATAAATTACACATAAAATATTGTCATTTTAGTAGTCCACCTATGTCTCCAATATCTGGTACAAAAAAACGACCGCCTGGAGTACCCCCAGGGGTGCCACCCACATTAACAGATGAAGAGAAAGATGATGATGATTATGAAGATGATTCTAGTGACGGCGAAGTTGGTTAGTTGATAATGAAACATCATTCTATTAAATATTGCATTTTCATTCTTTTTTTTTACATATATATATAAAGCTCCAAAACGTTTGCGAACATTACGATTTGCTGAATCAGAAGATCCTGGTAAAGAAAACAAAACAACTGATGATATAGAAATGTTTATGCGAGAAGTAAACAACTTATTAGTCATTTATATAGTATTACTTTCACTATTTTGAATATTTAATTTATTTTTAGATTGATGAAGTTCAAAAAAGAAGTTCTTCGGGTAAACAAGAAGATTCTGCTGAAATCCCATTACCTTTACCAGTTCCATCTGGGCATTTACCCCCTGGATTACCTCCAAGTATTTAAGATATTTTATATTTTATATCTAAACATTAAATATTGTTTGTCAAATACAATGCAGTATTTAAATACATTTTATGTTTAAAGATTTGGCAGTTGGTGTTCCTCCTCCTATGCCATATCGTGGACCTGCAGGTCGAATGCCTCCAGGCCCACCACCTGGTCGACCTCCAATGCTACCTCCTGGACCCCCTCCTGGTTTACCACCTCGTATGCATGTAAGATTACCTCCTGGACCTCCCCCTGGAATGCCACCAAGAATGATGAGATATAGTTCTGGTATGCATAACAATATGAATACTGCTACTGCTGCTCCTTCTGCCACTTCTGTTGCTGCAACACCAAATATTGTAAGCGCTGAACCTCAACTTATAAATCGCGATGAACCTCAAAGTACTGGTTCTACAATTGAAGCAAAACCTAAAATGAGGTAAAGTTTATTTATCATTTTTACAATGAAATATGTTGATTACAATTAATTATTTAGATCTATACAAATCTTCAGATAAATTTAATATTGGTTAATGGTTATATAATGAAATCATTGGTTTTTAGCTGTAACAGGTTATTAATCCTATGAGTTTTATCATAATCAATATTCATTTAAAATTTAAACATCCATTTATTTTTACATTCTATAGAAATTAAAGTTATACATTTTTTTTAAATTTATTCTTTATAGAAATCTTGCGGCTGATATCACTCGGTTTTTGCCCACATCTATCAGAGTCAAAAGAGATGATGGTAAACCAAATAAACGTGATAATGCGTGGGAACAACACAAAGCAGCGGAATACAAATCTAATTTTGCTGCAAGTAATCAACAAGCGGGACAACAGACTAAAGATGATGCATACATGCAATTTATGCAAGAAATGGAAGGGCTTCTTTAATCATTTATGTTTAAAAAAATGTAATGAGTTTAAATTTTTAAATAATTATAAACAATTCAATTTTCACTAATTTTAACTATGCATTTCATTTCATATTATATTTTCCAATGTTATAGTTTTTAAATTTAATAATAATTTAAAAATTATGATTTTTAAATAATTGACAATTTCAATGTACATAGAGTTAATGCATTGTAAGTTTGTATTTTAATAGTGTCCTCCGATACAGTTTTAATTTGTGTTTTTTTAGTTCTGCTTAAACTTGTTGAACTGATTTTAATTAAATCCGATTTTTTATTCTTATTTTAATATATAAGAATATATAAATAATGAAATGAGTTAAATGTAAAATCAATTTTGTTGATATTAGTTTTTAGTCATGAACTATTATAAATACATTAAAACTAGATTTTTAGTTTTACTGTGAAATATGTTTTTTATGTTTATGTGAATGATGTAAATGAAATCTTAATGCAATATCTTCTTTGCCTAAATACTTATGATAAGACAAAAATTAAAACTATTGGTGTTTCTAATCACAACAAATGATGAAAAACAGTCTCATTTAAAGAGCAGATTTACGTGCTGGAGATAAAATGATCTATGAAAATATGATAGTGCTTACGCAAATTGTCACTGGTTTAAATTTGGCTGTTTACTTTTGCATTAGTCTTTATTAGAGCAGAGGACTTGTAGCCATGTTTCAAGATTATTAAGATTCAACAGACAGAGAATAATGGAGAGGAATGTGGCAAGCAGTGTTGGTCCTTGGCGTATTGTAAGCTGATAAAAAGAAGAAGTGAGGACTTGTAGCATTTGTATATTTGTTTCACATAATCACAAAAATAGCAGAGTACAAAACAAAAATATATTATGTTAAGATAGAGCTAGTTTTTTTAATTTTATTTGGCATATAAATGTCAATTTCGAGTTGTTTTTTTTTTTTTACTTTTAGGCCATATTTGTTCCATTTTATACTTTTTGCTACACATTTTAATTAATTAATAACTTTATTAATATTTTCTTCGTTGTTATTTCTTTGAATACAGCCAAAATTGTTAGATTAAAATTGTATTTTTATTTCATATAATAGAAATTGTGGCCAGGAACACAATATGAGTTGATTTAAAAAATTTTAAATTTCATTTTTTTTCAAGATTTCAAAGAAATATCTGCAAGTTTATTTAATACCTAAAGTTGTATATTGTAATTAAATAAAATAAATTCATTGAAATAATGCAAAATAAATAGAAATTCTTGTTTTTAATTTTGAAAATATTTATTTTAAAATGCATATTTTGGGTGTTTTAAGTGCATGTTTGATGAATTTTAATACTCTGTTCTGGACATTACTAAAGAATTATTAAGATAAAAAAAAAATTTTACTACAGTTCCTAATTTCCTCAATAAGGACAAAGTACAATTTATTAAAATAATAAACGAAACCAAATGTTTAAAAAGTTTTATATTTAAAGCACAAAATATAACTTTGCAATGGTATACAATGATCAGGTACTTAGTAAAATAATTTTTAATATCAATCTTACCCACTATTAGTAATTTTTGCTTTTTTTGTAATCAGTCTTAGCTCAGAGAATAACCCAATGATCTCATATTAAATTATCAAAAGTACCACATCTTGACTTATTAAATATTATACTATTTTTCAAATGAGAACGTGACGGACGAAAACCAGCCAAAATTCACGCATGTCCGTCCCACTCCCTGCAGTTTCAGCTACCGTTGGTCACTGTATGCACGGCGGTGTCAATAGTAGCGATCAATTATAGAACAATACTCACAACAATTACAAATATAACCACGGTAAATAACAGTGCTGATAACGATGCGCAATGTTGTGTGTTCTCATTTGAAAAATAGTACAGATCTATGTAGAAAGATGTGAAGATATATAGACACTACTTTGCATACACCTATAATCTGAGCTTAATGGAAGTCAATTCTTGATCCTCCTTAAAAAAAATCCATTTATTATACATACAGTATAATTATATAAAATTAGTTAACAACAGAAACAATAAACTTAATAAAAATCTTGAGTAATGCTAAACAAATCTTCTTTTATATGTATTTGGATAGTTGAAAAATGATCAATTTCTGTGAAAACAATAGAAATGTTAAATAAAATACATACAATTTGTACATAATAAATTAATATTATTATTTACCTGGTACTATATACCCGATCGATTGAAAAATTTGAAAATATTTTCTTGTACAATACATACACTTTCAACATTTGTAAATATGAATAAGTACTTGAATAATAAAATGTAGCTAAATTTTCTGACATTCTTAATTCAGAACCTATAAAAAAAAACATAAAATTATTTAAAACAAAAATATACTACAATATAGAACCAAGAAATCGACTGATATCAACTAATATATTATTATGAATTTTATATTGAGTTAATATTAATATTTAATATTATAACTTTTAACACATATAAACAAAAACAACGTCCAATTTTCTACTTTTAAATTGCTATTTTTAATAATATAAAAGCAATTTATTACCTTTATGTTAGGTCTTTAGGTTTCATATTCAAAGTTATCGACTTTATCAAAAGTAATATAAGTAAAAACCAATGTTTGTTTGAAGAGATTCGACATTTAGGTGACATTTTCCACACAAGTGTTTAAATATATGATGATTATAAAAGTAAAACGCCATGACAAAACCGATACAATCCTTGCTTCACCTAGAATTTAAAACAAAACATAATTTTCATAAGTAATATCAAAAAACATAAAAAAATAGAAATTATTAGATAATTTTTCTTAAAAATCTTATTAGTAAATTTCAGATCTGAATTCATTACATCTTGGCAGTTTAGAATAATTAAATTATATTGCATGTTATAAGACATGGTAAAATTCTACAAAATTGTAAGGTCATTTATCCAAAAACAAAAAAACCTAAGTAGTTAAACTATAAAGTAAGTTATCTGGCCATTAACTGAGTAAATACAACATTACACCATGCCTCAAAAAATAATTAAATTGAATTAATTCATTGAAAATTATGTTGATTTTATAGATTTGTTAGTAGTACCTACATATATATTTGGATAAGTTTTATACTATTTGCTCTAAAAGTCTTAATAAAAAGCATATAATATAATACATATCAATGCATATCAATATAGTAATTTAATGAAATGGGGTAAAGAGGATTTATCGTTATTGTCACTACCTACGTTATAAAATTAAATTTTCTGGACACATCCTGGTACAAATTCACCCCAATTTCACATTATAATATATAAAGAATACAAAAATGTATATTATCAGAATAAAAATATCAAAGACAGTAAAACTTACATTATTAATTCACATTTAATATGATGAATGTAAATTAGTTCCATAATTACTCATAACATCAAATTCATTGTTTTTTGTAGGTGCGCCTAAAGATGTGATATTTGGTTCCTGGAAATATAATATACATTATTTAATAAATGCTGTAAAATTAGTAATAAATAATATTTACCTTATCAATCATTTCTGGAAATATAGTGCTCAAATTGAAATTAGTTAAAGTATTCACATTACTACTGCTATTATAATAATTATTAGTGTTTTGAGTAAAATGTTGAACTGGCTTATTATAACTGGAACTGGTCATATTAAATGTTGTGGGCAAAGGAATATAATTTGCAATATTATGCTTTGTTGTTGTAGTAGGAGTATAGAAATTGGTTGGTATTTGATATCCAGATGGTTGTTTATCTAAATCATTTCTATTATCATATAAATAATTACTATTATGTTGATTATAATAGTTTCCAAAATTTTCATTGTTATTATAACTAGTTTTTTGCCCTGTTCTATAATAAGTAGTCTGTTTATTAACTATATTTTGATTTTTTGTACTAGATTTTATAATAGAACCATTTTTTTGTTGATGCCTTATTAAAGATTCAGCACTGTGATTAGTTGATCTACTAGAGTCGTGTGAATACTTTGACCGTACCCAAGATTGATCTTGTTCAAATGTATTTAACTCAGGATAATATTGTTTAGTTTGATTTTGATAATAATCCTTATCTGTTTTCTGATTTTGATATATACAACAATAATCTTTAGCACAATTTCTTCCTTTTCGTTTATCATTGGACTTAGGTTGTTCCACTAGTTGACTAACAGATAAGAAATTTGAATTAACAGAACGAGATTTATAGTTAAACAAATTTTGATCACTGCTAGTTACAGGGATTATATTATCACTTTTTTTGTTGCATTCATATACTCTTTGATCAAATGGAGTGTTGGAGCCAGTGTTAATATTCAAAGCTAAATCTCCGACTAATGTTGGTAATGTTGAAGGCATATTAGTATCCAAATGGGGTAATAAAGGAATATTTTTAGATGGCGACCATGAATATGTTTGTTTAGGTTCAGATTGCAAATCAAAAGACATATCAAAATTGTTTTTCTTTTGATAGCTATAGTCGTCTTTTTTAGCATAAGTATTTTGACAACTTTTATCTGTCATCCAATTAACTAAAACACTTTTCTCGTTTTGTTTCTTTTTTTGTTTTGGCTTATGGGGCCACACTTCATGATAATTTTCATTATCAATGTATGTTGTTGTATTAGTTGTATTCAATTCATATGGTACATATGGAACATTATTTGAAAATACAGTAGAAGTAGATTTATCAGTCTTTTTAATATTTTTATTTAGATTTTTATCAAATGAATTATAACTGGTATATCTCCAAAGGTCAGAATTTGATTGTGTAGTTTTATAATAAGAAGAAATATCATTATAAGTTGTTTTATGAAAAGTCGAAGCAGTTGGTTGTGGTGGAGGTATTGCCTTTAATTTTTTAACCTCTTTATAACCATACATTTGATCATTTTTTTTACTAGTATCTATGTATCCATCATTGTAGAATGGTTTATCATTAAAACCAAATTGATCTTTCATTTTGTCTTTATTTTGGTCTTTATCACAGTCACTAACGTTTTTTTGGAATAATTCTGTAGCTGGCGATTCTAAGTTTCCAATTTGCAATATTGTTGTCGGTGTAGCTGAATGCATTTCAGTTTGTTCTGTTTCATTAAGGATATTTGTATTTTTCGAAGTTGAAACAAGTGGAAAAGAAAGAAGAAATGCTTCTGTAGGAGACATAGAATCAGCATGATGTCCTCCAACTGGCCCTTGAAGTGAACTAAATAAATCTGTAGAAAAATCTGTATTTGGTATTGGTAACCGTATGTCATCAAAACAAGACATTATATTTTTTGCCGTTTCCATTGACTTTCTTTGATTTTCTTCAGTTAATATAGTTAACGAATTAACAACAGTTGATGTGGTTTGAGTTGCAGGTAAACATTCTGGAACATCAATTGTTATTTTATCATTATTCCTTACATTTTCTGTTTCGACCGATTTTAATTCAGTTTTAGAACTATCGCAAATCACTTCACTAGTGATAATTTCTTCTCTATCAACAGATTTTTCATTTTTATCTTGGTTAATATCCTTGACAATAGCTTCAATTGTATGACTTGTAGTACTTTTATTATCATTTAATTTAATTGGTTCTGTACAATTGTGCTTTTCATTTTCTTCTATTTTGTTTTCATTTATATTCTTTTCAATTGTTTGTGTTTTATTAGATTCATTTTTATTTTTGGATACTTTATTTGATTTTGTATCACTTAATATTTCTACATTGTTATCCTTCAAAAAATTAGTTTGTTTTAATAGTCTATTGTAAGTTGCTAATGATGGTATAGGTCTTTTATTTACTGACGTAGTAACAGTAGCATCATTTTTTTTTGGTGCAATTAATACTTCTGAATTTTTATAATCAGGTAACAAAAGTATTTTAGGTACATCAAATATTATTTGTGGTTGAGGTATAATCGGAGTAGTATCAATTTTTATCAAATGTCCATTTGGTAAAATAAATGTAGGTTTAGTTGGTGTTAAAACTGGCATATTTACTGGTTTGTTTGTTACAGAAACAGGCAGTACTTTTGAAGCTAATTTTGGTTTTTTTTTTAACTTTTTTACATTATTACTTCTGATAGTAGATTCTTTTTTTCTTTTTCTTTTTGATCCAACTTTTATACAGGTTTTCTTAACAGCCTTATCTTTAGGTACATCAATTTTTGATTCCTTCAAAACAGTTACTAGATGTTTGATTCTTGTACACAAATGAGATATTTTATTTTGTAAGCGAATCACTTCTTTTCCTAAGATAAAAAATATAATTTACTAAAAAAACTTATGAGGTATCATTACAGTATTATATGATTGAAAAATATCTGAACTTACTGTGAATATTTGACATCTTGAGTTTTTCATTTTGTAAAACTCGGATAAGATCAACTGCATGATTAATAACATCTGCTTTACCAAGTGAAGCATTGGAGTCCGATGGTGGAAGAACAGTGCGTAGTTCTTCAAAACTAACATTTAAACGATCTCTTCGTTCTTTTTCATATACTCTATTTTTACTAAAAACAGAACATAAAACAAGTTAACAACAAGCAATAAAATAAATATTGTAATGAATACATACGACGGTTCTTTTTTACCACCCATTATATTATGATCAACAATTTCTAAAAACTAAAATTAAATTTTTCACAGCCCCTATACAAGTACTAGTATTATCACACAATACGAGTTAACCGTGTATAAAACTATAACATTAAAAAATATTTTAAATAGTCAACTTTAAACATAAACAATCCATACTATTAATTAATATTAATTCTAAGTTCGAAACAACAATAATTCATTTTTAATATTATAAAATAAACAGATTTCAATGATCAATAATTCTTTGATAAGTATTATCACTATTAACAAAAATTCACGATTATCAAGTACAGGTTGGCCGTCGGTAATATGATTTGTACACGACACTATGTATAAAAAATTAGACTTATAGATTTACCTATATCGTGGTGCACGACTATCCGGTCAAAACATGACGGTTGACGTAATACAAGTCGGGAAAACTAACCAGTTGGCCTTAAACATTGCCGTTTTCCGTCTGTTTTTCACGTCTGACTTTTAAACTGTTGGGAAATTTGAAAAATAACCTATTGAAAGTATCTACGAGATCCGATTTTCGACCAGAAACCTCCCAGGAAGTGTTTGATCGGAGCAAGTACTCTGGTCGACATCGTGTACGAAGACGTAAAATATGAATAAATAAATTGACGAACTAGAATAACACATAACTAATGAAAATCTCTACACTAAAAACACAGTCTTCCTCGTCGTTTTACGATCTAGAATCTCGAATTCAAAAAACTATTAGTTGCACAAAAATTCGTCAAAATCTTTTGTAATTTATATAAAATGTAAAAAAATTTTGTGCAAGTATTCAGTGAAAATTTCAAGCCCCTGCGATTATTACTTTTTGAGTTATGATGAAAATAAAAATTCGTCGAAAACCGGTGTTCCGTAAATGTTGTGTCGTTTTTCGTCAGTTTTTCATCTGTTTTTCACGTACAACTTGTTGGGAAATTCGTTCTAAAGTACCAACTAGTTACGATTTACTACTAGAAACCAATATTGTAGTTGAAAATCGGACTATTTTTTCGAGTACTTATCGTCTACATAATATACATAACAACAAAATCACATGGTAAAATCAATAGATCCCTTATTTCACTCAAAATCTAAAAGTTTTATGAAATTATGTCATAATTATTTTTAGTGTTTTAAATTGCTTTCTGCCTGTAGATTGGACAGTTGATAATTATTTTTATGTTTATTTGTAGATCAAATTATCCTATTATCTATATTTTAATACTTATTATACCTATATTTATTAGTTTTTTAAAAATGCTCCTATCTTTTATCGCATCTCTTACAATTTAAATAATTGAAACTCATTATTATTCATAATCTATAAGTAATTATTTTATTAACGAGTTAATGATATTAATGCTACTCTATTTGCAAAATAGAATCAATAGTATAAATTACTCAACTATTATAAATTATATAGGTAATAATAATGTAGTACAATAATTTTATATTTTTAATAAAAAAAAAAAAGTAGGTAACATTGATTAAAATTTATAATGAACTACATACGTGGATGGTAGATAGGTACTAAAAAAATTAAAAATGATGTAACGTCTAAAAATATTATATGCCATAGTATACTACTTATATAATCATTTTAACTGATTTTGAATTTATAATTTGAGCAATAAAAAAAATTTTCTTACTTTAAATGGTCATTTATTTATAATGATAACTTTGTATAAGTAAAACTCACAATTAGCCATTAGGTATATTGATTTTATATTAGATACATTTAAATTATCTTTAACAATAATCGGATTTATTTTAAAGTACCTATCAATTATCAGCCAAGTTTTAATTAATATAAATAAATTATTAAATGGAATCATCTATATAATAAAAAGTGCGACAGTGAATTATAAAATATTATTATGTTATCACTATTTTTTAAGAGGAAACATTAAACACATTGTATCTATATTTATAACAATATAGACAAGCTAGTAGAATCGTATATTTTTGGTACCATAAAACGTTATTTTGAACTATTACAACTAAGAATTTCGCATATCTGAATAAATTAATTGAAAATACTACCCGATTCTCGATTTAAATGTTTAATTAATAATAACAAAATATTATTAAATATATAAAATAATTTATTAAAATTAGAAAATATCTTTAATAATGAAAAAACAAAATAATAATAATAATAATAATTTAATTAATAATTAGGAAATAGTGAAACATTTGAAATATAATGTTATTTTCCTAAATAAACTCCATATTACTGTAAAACATTGTATTCTATAGTATAGAATCTATAAGAATCAAATACTTTCTATACATTTATGAGAAAATACTTTGGAGTTTCACCATCATCGTATATTGTTATTATAATGGCTATAGGTACTTTAGTATAAAATGAATTTACTATACAAAACTACTACAAATATTTTTGATTTCCCTATCAATGTACCATAATATGTTGGGCGTTAAATTGATTATTTAAACACATTTAAATATTAGTCACTTTATTCAGTACATCTAAATCATCTAATATTTGTAAAAAAAGGATTTTTTTTCAATTAAAATATTAATTTTGAATTTAAATATTATACCTATACAAATAGTCAATGTAAAAGATAAACGTACCATGTCGTTATCCATATTTGAGTGAAATATTTGATTAAATTTACCACGCTAGTTCTTTCTCTGGCTATTAATTATAAATATATAAAATATATGTAAATATGTATGAAAAATCTAGTTATTTAATTATATAATATTCATTTAACTTCAGTACTTTAATGTTCTAAGCCTTTTATTTACATTTTTTAAATATTATGTTGGTACTTATAACCATAATCAGTATAATTTATTTTTGAAACAGAAACAAGTTTAAATTCCAAGTTAAATGAAAAATATATATTCATTTCACAATGTTATGAGTGAGTGTTTTTTCATAACAAGTGCCTCGATATCAATGATATTTTCTCAATTATTTTCATGGCATACACTATAGACAAAAACTAAGCTAAACATTATATTTTTGTAGTAATCCATTTAACAATTTAAAATTTAACTAAGTTTTTGGGAAGCAGAAAACAAATTCACTCGTTACATAAAGGTTAATAAATAAATAATTTATATTTAACAAATTACTCATACAAAAATATCATTCATTAAAAACACAATTGCACCACATTTATAATAATTACTTACGTCAACAAAATACGATGCTTTTTGAACAACTGAATTGTGTAGATCAAGGATCAATTTAACATAAAAGTTTTGTCTTTTATTGTTAAAATTTGTTCTCATTTGAAGAAGGCATGTGGTAACAGAATACATAAGGATTATATTTGTACTTGCTTCTTTAGTGGTTCCTTAGAAAAATTTCTTAGGTCTTTTTTATGAACCGGCACTGTTTAAAAAAATCAATATTAAATTCCTTTTTTATGTATTTTTTCAAATTTAGTTCTATAAATGTATTAGTTTATGTTAAAATGCATTTTTATGTTCGTTATTGCTCTATTTTTATCTTTAAAATATTCCGATTAGAATAGATTGTACATCCGGATAATAATTTTTTCAAATTATGTTATATTTAAATGATAAAATTACAATATATTTATAAAATATTATATCATGCATTATACATGTACAATATATATTCTAGCTGTTATCATTATTAATTATCTAAATAATATAATATTATAGTATTACTTTTGAATATAAAATATTTAATTATCATATAGGAATATCATGATTTCTACAATGAGTAATGGCACTGTCCATCTTCCGCGAAAATCTGTTTGGAATATCATGCAATATTATATTTTTTGAAATTATATCCTAAATGAATGTAGCTTAAACGGAAGCCAACAGAAATAAGTGCCGTTTAATAAAGTCAATATAATAGTTATAGCCCGTATGTGGCTCCCCACCCTGTGCATATTTAGACAGCTTGTTCATTTATTATGTTTCGACGCATGTGTTCGTAGCCTTCACGGGAGTTAGACAGTACTCTCGCTTTTCAGTGTATATTTTCTTATTTTGTTTTTTGTCTACCAATTGAAGTTCTGAAATGCTGGTATTTTATTTAAATTGGCGACTAGAATATGAGTGCCCGTGTTGTGACATTTTATGAAGGGGTGCTTAATAATAACAAGGATCATCATTCATCAATTTAATATACAGTGTACCTCAATAATGTTTTTCCAACTCATTGAAATTTCATTTAATATAATTTACCGCTTTAACCAATATACGAGTATTTTGCTTTTTATAAAATAAAATGTTTAATCTAGGTTAAATTCAAATCACCTATATTTTTAGTCAATATGCGCAGAATACAAGTATACTGTTTAAAATATCACTCATAATGTAGATTGTATCGGTACCTGAATTTACATACAATTCAACTTCACTGGGCAAGTGAATGCCCCATGACGAAATATAAATGTTTGTCAAACTTTTATTCACTGAAATATAATTATGTTTCTCGGCTTACGGTAGCTGAAAATCTCGAAAATGTAATGTTTTTAGTACATTTTGATTTTTAAATTCAAATCATAAAGATTGTACAATTCAATACTGAACAAAATAAGGCAAAACTTTTTTTTTGTTTTTAAACAACCAAAATATTAGCATTATACTATTCTATTCATCTTGAAATGTTTTTGAATTTTAAATTCACTGCGATTTTACATTTAGTATTATTATATTGTAATTTTAATTTATTGATCAGTTATCAGTAATCGAATTCTTCGCATAGTAAAATTATTGTTGTAAAATGATGTTATATAATATTTTATTTACTAAAAGTAAACATCCGATGTGTGTTTAATAAATTGTATTTTGTTTGATATTCTAAATGTTTTGTATATTTTTTATAATTATACACAATAGAATCTCAATAACTCGAAGCCCAAAAGATTTCACGGGGATTAATTTTTCTCCGAGTTATCGAGAACTTCTATTATCGACTAAATCTATACCAGCATATATTTAGGTACGCGCATACACATACTCAATAGTCAATACAGGAATTAGTTTAATAGTTTAATACAATCAGACCTCATTTTTGAACGCATGTCAAGTAAACAATAATCTTCTTTTTAAACTATTTCGTAGCAAACAAATATGAAATGTTACATGTTTTAATTAGTTTTAACCACTCATAAAATATACTTGGATTTATATTAATGATGAAACTTAAAAATAACTATTTGAAAAGGTAAAAACTGGAAAGAGTGTCTGTTTGTTTGAAATTTTAACACGCGCTATACGTTTACGACAGGCACCCGAGTAAAATTATACCAACATTTAATTTTAAAACGAATTCTTACAGTATAACATACGCCTATAACATGGTAGGTTAATCATTATTTTAGTGAATTAAAACATTGTGTTCATTTTTCTTCGTACTTTAATATTTATGGTGATTTTTTTTCTTCAAATTTTACATTGTAAAACAACCGTTCATACCTAAGATATTCATCGATAAGAACCCCCCTCTAATACACGCACCTTTGGACGCGTGCGTGTATACACACGTACCAACAAAAAAATAATATGCGAGTACGACAAACTTCTTTATTATTTATTATTCATTATTCTACTCGGTTTAAGAAACCATTGACATTTCACATTTTATAGATCAGTTGATAACACTTTGTAGCTAGTAATATTTGTTCAACATAATAATGTTTAATAGATTATTTCCAATAATTTAAATCCAGTAATTATAAGTGTGAAATTAAATATTTTGTATAATTGAAATATTATAAAATTATGATGATTATTCAATAATCTTAATGTGCTGCAATTGTTTTAAGACTAACTAAAGAACGAATACATAATATTCATCTGTAACTATTAACATTTTTCTCTGCATTTTTACGTCTATATAACCTTCAGTGGCAGCGTGATACTAGTGAAATTTACTTAGCCAATAGGTCCACAGGTATAAATAATGTGGTTTATAACATGATCTAATATTGTAAATTCATTCGTTAGTATTGTAAATATAGGAATTTAATTTTATAAGTAGGTAATTATTGATGTATGATGTTCATACATGTATAAATGTAAAAAAATAATTCATTGCAACTGAGTACCAATATCAAATAAAATTATAAAATTTACTCACATTGTTGAGTAAAATCGACTAATTATTTATATGAAAGAATTTTAATGTTCGTTTTAAAGCGTATGCCTATTATTTTAATTAATATAATTATTTACATTTATCGAAATATTATTTGAACAAATTACAAGTAGGTACTTAGGTAGACCATATAGGATTATTTATTATAATTTATTAATTTATCACATAATGCTCGGTTACTTATATGACGATATGTCAAATTCGTCTGGGCAGGAGGCATTTCAAAGTCATTCATAAATCTTTCGATGACATTAATATCTGGCTCACACATGTTTCTACCATCCGCCTTTTTGATTTTAGCCTACTAAACAAAACATTCCTTAACATAATTTCATGTCAGACATTTTACCAACACTGATATATATATAAATATATGTATTTATATATAACACGAATATACCTATGCATATATGCATATGTATATATTTAATATATGTGTGTGTGTATATTTATATGTCATAAATTAAAATTATTTTTTGAATACATACCTATATGCATTTTACTACTATAGTAATATAAAAGAATAACGATACAAACTAATTTTAATGTACATTACATATTTTATAAAAACAAATATTGTATAATTATAATACCTATTAAAATATAGAATCGTAATATGTATAAAAATTCTTCAAAATATTCATATACATTTGGTATTTAATACATAAAATATTTTGAAATTGGTGTATTATAATAAATAAATGATTAACCAATTCGACTATCAACATTTGAATATGGTTTCACTTCATTAATATAATCAATGTACCAATCTAACATAAAATGTATTAATCTCATGTTCGATTGAACGATTGAAGCCATAACTTATTACCTTTACACTATAAATAAGTAAATAAATATATATATATATACTAACTAATAAGTATTAAAGACCTTTTTTTATTACAAGAATATTATATTCGAGTGTGCACCTCAATTCTAAAGTTATTAAAACATTATAATTTATAGGAATAAAATAATATCATAACAATGACAGTTTTATAGAGATAAATATGATCTTAAATCAAAAAATCAATATTATAAAACCTACATAAAATTATGAAACATTGCAAATACGTTTGTAGTTAGTACATTAAACATTAAATTATATTATCATTATTAATATTTTATAAATTATTTAAAAAGATCAACTTTCGAAAATGGTTTTTAATTTTAAACGTTCAAAAAACACCATAAGTTAATTTTTAATAAATGTTATTTAAATGGTTTAAATCGGTTTTGACTAGTACTGAATTTACTCATAAAGTCATAACTCATAATACATAATACATTGAATAATATTGGAGTATTTTGTCTCCTATGGGTAAGCATTTCTTTTTCAAATATAATTACAAATTCTAATTTGTTAGGTTGTTAAAATAATTTGTAAGGAAATACAAATGTATTGAAAAATTAAAATTAAAAAAATGTATTTCAGTAATTATTAAAAAAATATATTCAAATAATTTACAAGACTTACAAAGTTAAAATTAATAGATTTTGATGAATATATAGGTACCTGCCAAAAGTAATGAGGTTTGAATAAAAATACCCACTTACAATATTTGTAATTAAAATGTTTACTTTCGTATTTATAAGAAAGTATATTAAAGTCATGTGAGATAAGCATTTATATATTTATCTGACGATCATTAATAATCACTTTCACATAATATAGTTTGTCATCTAATTTTTAAGTTATACAAAGCAAATATTAAATATAATTATAACTTCTCACTAGATAATTTACATGGGTATTTACCTGATATATATATATATATATATACCTACATAAATATTACAAACTAGGTACATAAAAAGTACTGTAATTAGGTATATAAAAAGAAATATTATTATTATAATTTAAATACACAACATAATATTTAAAGTTAACTTATAAATTAAATATATAATGTATGACAAAACAATGCATTTATTTTACAATATAAATTAGTTTGTAATAATAACTAATGGTACTTGAAAAATTACCTTCAATGTTTAATACAAAATGCATTAAACCTTACAGTTGCAATGTTATTTCGAAGATTTATGGGTATCTGAGGACATCATTACCTGACAGTATTAGAGATATTTATTGTCACTCTAATCCTGCCAAAGTAAGACGTTAACAGATCCAAAGTATAGTAAAACGCGTTCAGTATTTTCATAAATTACGAACCTCGAGTAATAAAAAACTTACACTCGTGTTAATAACTAATGTAGAAACATTTGATTACATAAGAAAATATATTTACAGCTTAAAATTACGAAATAATTAAAATTCTAAGAGTTAGATAAAAAGTATGAAAAGAAAAAAAAAATCTAGAAATAATATTTATTTGTACATATTATTTACCTTCTAATTAATAAGTAATTAATTATTATTCACGAAAAAAAATGTAATCCAATAGGTGTAAGTAAAAATTAAAACAAAGTAATAATTAACCAAGAAGTGAAGTTACTAATTTATAATGTTTGCATACATTGTGTGCATTAAAATTATGAACAAAAAAAAAAAATAAGAACAAACAAATAATTACTAATATAATATCATTAAAATTTGAATTAAACTCACTAACCTGTGACGAGCTGTCGACGCGAACCGAACGGCGTTCCAAAAATAGTGCCTATATTTGAGCGTCTGTTGGTCAGTCTACGTGAAAAAAAAATGAAATAAAAATTATACAAATAGCCATAAATAATAATTCAGACTTACTTGTAAGTAATCTGATTCGAAACGAGAACTTTTCCATAAATAAAATGAAAAAAAAAACATAAAAATGTTCTGGTAGCTCTGCAACAACGCCGGGGATCGTTCAGCTTATCTGTCCGGTTGAGAACTGACGCGTTGACTGCGTTGGCTCTTATATAAATATATAGGGTGCGCGCAAAGGTCGATGAGCGCTAGCGGATGACCTAAGCTATACTGAGATAACGCTCAAATATGATCTTTAGCCTTTTAGTTGGGGCAAACAGCCTTATCTAATATGATAAAATTCAGTATGAGGTTTCATAGACGTTTAAATCAATATCACAAGAAACCCACAAACATATGCGTGCATATTTTCGTTAATAATATTTCGAACCATCGTCCGATGTGTAACTAATTCACCAGATTAAAAAGCGCTCAGGGGGTCCAAACATTGTCGTTATAAATTTAAACATTTTTTTTTTTTTCTAAACGATAGAATTCACGTAAAATATCGAAATAAAATATAGAGCATTACTTTATTTGTTTGTCGAGATTCGTTATTTTACATTAATAATACAAATGTGTTTAGCGGTTAAACGTAATGTACCTAGTAATTTTTATTTCTTGAAATCGGTCGTTAATTTCGAAAACACTTCTATAGAATTTAAGATTTTATATTCAGCAATAAAAAAGATCTAAAATGTTTTGATTATAATATGTCATAAAGTTAAAATAAAACGATACAAAGATGAATAAATAATACATATATTAGAAGTTTAGCAATTAATATGATACGAGTTTTCATAGAATTTAATAATTCATCATTATAAATATTCTAAGAAATTTGTTATTGAGTGACTCAAATTCAACAATTGAATAATACACAAATATAATAATTAAACGAATTGAAATTGTATTATTTTCAAAAATGTTTTTACACTTATTCACTAATTTGAAATGCAATTTATTAAATTTGATGTAATTATGTGGTACCATGGTCCATGATAGACAATAATTATTATACATTAATATATGTTTATAATAAAATGTAATAATAATACTAAAGAACTTTAAACCTGTTAATTGAAAATTGCTGTGCATCTGAAACTCATGCCATACTCAAATCAGATAAAAAAAATTTCCTTTTATTTATAAAAAAAATAAAGAGAAACTTCTTTTTACTCTTAAAATTTATGTTTACAATGGATTTTTTTTTTTTCGTGAATATAATTTTTGTTTAAAATGAAGATGAAACTCGATAAATATTTCTTTATTTGAGACTTAAAGTAATGATATTTGCGTGCTGGCTATTTAAAGGAAGATCCAAAAACCTTTCCAGCTTCTCGAAATTTAATTTGAATAATAATTGAAGAAATAAATAGTTTTTGGGCCAATATATTTTTATCGTTAGAAACAGAGAAAACAATCAAATTTTAACGTGTTGTACATAACGTAAACTTATTTTTAAATAACGCGCGTGTTATATGATAGTTATAATGCATTGAGTGTTAAAACAAATATTTAAAATCGAACTTGGATCCCAGGTAGCTCATTAGTAACGTTGCCACTTGATGATATCCTTTGACCTTTAAGTTGAATTTACGCAACAGGAAACACCACATCGCGCTGAGCAGATACATATAATAATATAATAGTATGAAAAACGCGTCTAATATTGTATGTAGCGTTTAAATAACATTTGTAATTTTATAACGAAAATTGCACGGTTTCTTTTCTTTTCTTTTTTTTTTATCATAAATAATTATAATTACGAAAAAACAAAATCGGTTGCTAAAACAGGCATCGTCGTATGCAGCGTCGAAAATCTGCACACAAAATGCTTAACTATAATATTATACTTATAATATTCAGATTAATAATATTATAAATTGTACGCTGAAAAAAAAAAAAACAAAGTGTAATACGTGGTTATTATAATATTATTCTGAGGTGTACACTCGTAATGTGCACTCGAAAAGAACACGGAAAAAAAAACGAACAAACGCACGTTGATAATGTTTGACACAGAAAACCCAAACCAGAACGAGCGGTTGACAGACGCGAACTGAAAAAGGCGTGGTCGTCGTCAAAGGAGCCTTTGCAGCGCAAACGGATCAAACACGTAACGAACGATGCGTACAAAAGCTTTAATACATACGATCATACTCCCCGCCACTATATCGAATACATTGCGTATAAATGTAATATTATGTATGTTGTAATATTGTATATTTTACTCATCGTATTTTCATTACACGCGTCTGGGAATGCGGTTTCAACGTTTTTTTTTTTTTTTATTATTTTTTATAAGCGGGCCTTCTAATCTTATCAACTGCGAACCGAGATAAGTTGTGTGCTCTGTATTTACCACGACCATATTATTATAATTCAGTGCAGTCGACGACAATTTGACAGTATTTGTTTTATAGTATTTATTATTATAATATGAGTAGTAATATCATATTATATTATACACGAGTAAAATAATGCGACCGATTTGCGGAAGTCGTTGATAAAAAAAAAAAAGAAGAAGAAAAACAAGAGGAATCATTAATAATATACTAACGTATTACGGTTGTGTTGTTATATTTGTACTGCTACCAAAAGTATAATAAAATATAACGACTTATGCTAATATACTTATTAGTATTGAATACGTTTTGTTTTAATAAAGATTAAAATGTTTGGCAAACATTATCGTCTTGTAAATATCTAGTCGGCTTGGTAAAATTGAAGACAAATTATTCGTTAAATAATTAAATATATATACTCCTATATGATAAATTCATAGGTACATAATATTGTGAAATGTATTTTTCAATTTAAATATGTATTTAATCGACAATCGAATAGCAGAAACAATTTATCTGCAAAACAGTACTTTTAGGTAATATGGAAAAAATTGCTTTTAATATAATCAATGTGCGTAGGGTCAAAGACCAAAGCAAAAAAAAATCTTTAAATCGCGTGTTAAATGAATTAAGTGTGTGCTCTATAATAGTTGTTTCCACTAAAGGTTTTTGGTGTGATTATTTAAATAGGATTTAATTTTGTTCGCTCACGAGCTCTTTAACCTATTTAAAAAAAAATATTTCGTAAGCTTAAGGAATAATATTGTTTATGTATAATATTTTTTTTATGGGTACGTTTTTAAAATAATTTATGATCTATGCAAAATCACTCCAAGAAACTATTTTTCTAATAAAATGTCTGAACCAACTTAACTAAACTCAAATGTATAAGACAATATTTTTCAGTGAAAAATATCTATACGAATATTTTTAACAACTCACTCTGTATATGCACACTATAATATTCGTTGTAATTATCTAAGAGCGAAGGCAATAACTAGTTTAATTTGATTTGTAATAATAGGCGCGTCCTTATCGTTTTGCATACTTTTTTTCGTGTTATCTTTGTTTGTTATAGTGTGTCTCGAAAAGAAATGTAAATTATATTTTTTAACATTTTTGTTTTACCAATTTTTTAGAAAGTATCATTATTTACTAATTTCCTTTAATAAATATGTAGGGAGACATACATTTAAGTATTTGTGATAAACAACATGTACCAATTACATTGAAATACTACTAAATGAAATTCTTAGTTATTTTATAAAATTCTAAATCAATTTTTGGTTTCAACATGCTATTCACTAATTGTTTTTAAATTCATCAGTCTTATTCAAGTGATTAGTGCAGACATTCTAAACATTCTACATTCTACCATTTACCGATATATTAGAATAAAATAACAACAAATAATAATTCAATATTAATAATGTATTGTTTAAATCGTATATACCACAGTCAAAAATGGATATAACAGAATTCAAATTGAAATGAGTTTATTTTCCCAACCGTCCAGTATTTAGTATTTTGTTATACCCATAATATTGCTATCAGACAATCTCTCTCATATGTACCTATAGATGAGAGAGGTACATATCTATATATGAATGTGTGTGTTAATTAATTACAATTTTAATATTAGAAATACATAAAATAAAATAGGAACAAATACCTCAGGACTCAGGTCTCAGTGCTCTTTCGATATTGTTGTGCAGTACTATTTTTGCTACGATTGTTTACTTCTTGTAAGGTTTAATTCCTCCCTGAATAACTTTTCGGGTAACAGAGTAATCTCTTGGGCGTTGGACACGTTAAAATGTCATATCTATTATTAAAATTTGTTTTGCGTGCTATTCATTTTTCATTTTACATTCTGCAAATACCTTCCTAATTACAGCATATATAATATTTGGTAGGTACTTTTTAAGATAACTTTTGAATAACTTGAAGAATAAGAAATTTAACACAATGTTCGATAAATATACACATTCTAGATCTAATACACAAAATATGATTTGATTCATACATAGGTTCTGTGCGTTGAATAGAAATATATTTATAAACGTATGTATAAATTATTTTAACGTAACAATAAATCAATGTGCTGAAAAAAAAATAAATACTAATTAATTCGATTGTAAATATTCAAATTCAAAGTAAATGTTTTTATGTGTTCTAGAATTTAAGTTTATAATATACTCGTATAATGCGTGGACGACTACTTAACTAGTTCTATAAACCATCTCCTTTTTTTTTTGCAACTAATTAAATATTTTTTTATGTATATTTTCCCCGCGTTGACAGAATCGGGTAAAACCTGATAAATTGTACTCGAAATGAATGATCCATTGTAAATTGAAAAAAAAAAAATCAATTACTATAGAAATTGTTCAAATTCATTTGATGTGTTACATAACATACTTTTATGATAACTATATCATTAACAATGCGTTAATACGCCGTACCACGTTTAAGCTTGATTGCTATATAACTGTGTATAAATAATAATAATAAAAAAAAAAAACAATTTTTATAACAATCAGTGATTTTTAAACGTAACCCCCGACCAACGAATATCTGTCAGATATTTTTGAAAATGAAACTGAAAAAGGTATAGCGAAGGCTAGCTCACGGTGAACGTTGCCTCGATTTATATATATTGGCGTGGGTCGTTCAGCCGCCAAGTCACAGAAGACTGTAAAATGAAACTAAGGGCTCACTCGTCCTTGCCTGATGCATGTGTCTGAATGTATCTCTGATATTGTACAAAATGTGTTTTAATAGTGTCTTCGTAAGGTGGGGTTGTAGTGTTGTGTATATTAGTCTGTTACATAACATCTTCATTTACATATAGGTACTTAGGTACTAATATTAATAAATTATTTTTTTCGTATCTCGATCCGTTAAAATTACAAAAAAATGTCTGGATATTTTAATAATATATCGTAAGAATTGTTTATTCTCAATTGTTGTTAAACCTATCGTAATAACAATAAGTATTATGATGAACGTGCAATAATGTAATATGTTACAATCGTAATGAAAAATTAAAATTAAAATCGTTTCCAAAAACCATTCGTTTTAATTTCATAAAATTACCTCTATTATTAATTATCATACTATTATAGCGTTGTGTGTATTATGTACAGACGTATTATTAGATTTAGGCAAATTAAATGTTATTTGTAATAAAAAGTGTCCCTTACGAAACAAAAAGATGGCCGATACACACAGTATATAGTCGTAAAAATATATTATTCGTTTATAAATAATTGAGGATAACTAAATTGCCTTCAATATTGCTGTAGTCTCTGCGCAGTCCCTGACTGTTGTAACGTCAACCATTTAATAGGCCCGTTTATTCTAGCTATATGAACGTTGATGACCCTGATTTCGACCCCTATAAATATACTTGTTGAAATTAATTTGATATTTTTATATGGGTGATCGATAGCTTCCTTTAAACAGAGCGATTGTTGGAACATCGAGAAGAAATTGAAAATAAAATATTCAAATGATTTAATTTTACTGATTATGATCTAATCGAGTTAAGTTAAGTAGTCGTAGAATGTTGGCTACTATATAGTCTATTATAATAATTGTTAAATATAATTTACTAATATATGAAAAAAAAAACTCATGAAAAAATTAGTTTCTATAGAGAATGTAGAATATGTATAAGCCCAATTTTAACCAGTGAAATCTCATATAACGTAATAATTAAGTATTGCCGGTTTCGTTTTTTAATACAGCGCATAATTTCTAATATTAAATTATTTATACATAATAAACAAAATAGGTAGTAATTAATGCTTGTTCCTCAAATTTGATCTGAATATCAAAACGTAGTTACGAAAAATATATAAGCTAAACTGTAACGAATCAATTAAATACACAATATTTAGTGTATTTTTCTATTTATTATATGTGATGAAAAGTGCCTTTTTAAAATTGTCCAGACTTATTTCGAATATTAAACAAAAAAATTAGTAAAATAAAATAAAATACATAAAATACAAAATTATAAAATTACTCAATATCTTATTTAAATTACAAGCTATACCCGATTTGTTTGAAAAAGTTTTAAATAGAAACACACACACACACACACACACACACACCCCAAACAGTTGTATTTTCAGATAATTAAATAAAACAATTAATTTTACCCAAATGTATCTGCATCGTTCGGCTCGGTTTTTTTTTTTTTAAGTGAATTTTCACCATCGAAATCAAACGTAATCATCACGAAGACAACAACAATAACAAAAGCGAATTTCAGGAGCGTTTAATAATATTTTTGCTATTAATACAACGTCAAAAACAAACCTTCGCCCGCGCTTATGTCATAATAGTAGATGCCACTTCGTTGCAATTACAGTCTTCTAAAAATAAGCAGTGTGAATGAGCATGGGTCGAGTATTTGAAATCGCGAAATACGATGAAGAATCATCATGATGCTAAAACAAATTCCGTGCCGCCACATTTTAGAAACCACCTGTCACTTAGGTGCGCCTGCCTATACGAAGTTAATGAAATTCTGTTCCAACTAGGAAATGTTAAACCAACGATATATTTTTACAAAAAAGGTCAAAGATCGTAAACGGTCAATAATGTAAACACCGATGGTTAAGGATAAATTACTATTACTCTACACAATGTACGAAACCTTCTCGCAAGCATTATAATAATATTATGTACTTATACGCGCTGTACATTATATTATGCGACTGTGGCCGGTTCGGTTTGATTTCCGTTGTTTGTGAGACAGAGACTACATAATCCAGGGCATGTTTCGCGTGTGTCCTATACAATTATTAAAATATCGGTGTTGAAAATACAGTATTAATTCAGCAATGATGCCATTGTATAGGATTGTATAGGAGGACATTTTCCCAGGGCGGAGTCTGATTCCATGGACCCCCTCCGGAGGGTTGCGAATGGCTTTTGGCCACGATTGCGCATTTCAACTCTATTGTAAGAAACCTGGCGGAGCGTTTTCGCACAAGCCCGAACGACGAGTTTAGAGATTTTTATTCCCATCATGTGTTTAATTCAGCAGTCACGCGTTTAATATAGATACGGCATTTACTTTGGTTTCGGTGCAATTTAACAAAATGTATAAATATTTCCGAGTCAAAATATGCCTGCAATAGACAATGTGGATAAAAAAAAAAGTAGAAAATTGCAAATGGATATCACGGTTACCTAAAATAAACAATTATAATTGTTATAGTATTACATACGTTGAAACTGGCATTAATCCAAATGGCAGTTTTACAAGGCACTCGCAAATATAAAAATATTAACTGATTATTAGTACGATAATTAACAATAATTATTGAACAACGTACATAAATTATTAATGGATTATCCTTATCTTTAAGAATACAAACAAATATAGACATCGAATTCACGTATTAAACTTTATTTTAGTGTTTTCATCAAAATGTTTATAAATGAATGAAAATTAAAACGAAAATTGCATGTATTATTTAATTATACTTCACAAACTCAAATGAGAATAATTATTTAGTAATTTAATTTATTTTTTCGGAAAACTTTTAATTCCTTTTTTCCTCGAACGACAAATAAAATAAATTATACCTACTGTATGTTAAGTCAACCATGTTATATAATATTATTTGGTAATTTTCTTTTATTTGTATACAAACTGTGTTACCTAGGCTTTTATATCAATACACTAGTATTTATTCGTTTGTGACACCGATACAAAAAATTATAAAATTTCAAAATTAAAAACTATTCTCAGAATATCCCAGGAAAATTAGAATATATAAGATTTTTAAGTTATAACCCATGATGAATTATTCAAAATTCGATTATTGAACACAGCTCAAATAAAAAATTGTTTTTACAGCTAAAATATGCTGAAATATTTTGAATTCCTACATGATTATAACATTATTATTAATAGGTACCCTTCAAAAAGAAATATAATATACAAAACCTAATGTCATACAAAAATAAGAATTTTATTTTTATAACCCGTAATGTTAGTAAATAGGTAATTTGTTTCATGTCAATTAACTGTTAAATGTTATGCCTTTAGTTAAAGCCCACTATGTACACACGCCTTCAGTTTAAAATCTTAATTTACAATATACTCGTACATATATCGTGAAATAAACAACAGTCAAATTTTTTGAAAACAACTATACTAAAATTTATTTCAACGTTGAAAATTGCACATTAACAATTTTCAATCTATTGTTCAAATATGATATAAGATATTTTTTATTTAAATATAAAGAATTTAAAGTGAAACTTCATAATTTTATAGAAGAAAAACAAAACTATTTAAGATGAAAATATTAAATTACTGCACAGAGATGTTGAAGGAAAAATTAATTTGAATTTTTAGTGTAAATCTTAAGGTCAAATATTCCTAACAATATTAATTATTTCATATAAATATTCTAATTCATTATGTAAGGTCTATTATATATATATATATATATATCATATTAATGAGGTACCTAATAATTAATATCATCAAATATATATAATTAAAAACAATTTTTATTTTCACTAGTTTTAAAATTAATTTCTTAAAATATATTGAACTTTAGTATAGGAGATTACACTGGAACTGATAAATACATTAATTAATTAGGTATTTAACACATTTAAATTATGTTGAATGTTGATTTACTTATTTAAACTATAGGTAGCCAACAGATGTTTTAATTCTGTAAAACTGAAATGATTATAAATAAATAAAAAAAAGAAAATTTAATTGATAATGTAAACTCGTTAGGTATTTTTTTATAATACTAATATGTTTTAAAGTTGTTATTCTTTTAGTACAGCTTGATTTAATTTTTATATAGGTATTTTTATTTACATTTACAAAAATCATACATGTGAATTGTATAGAAATTAATTATGTTGCACGCCAAATTAAATTATTTTTTACGTTCTGGACTTTGCTACACATAATATTTCTATAAAAACAAGTGTGTATGTTTCTTTTCTAAAACTATAAATTTAATTTATCATACAATATGCAATAAATACATATATTACGTAATTAGTTTAGTATAAATATTAATACATTTATCTATACTTATTTTTTTTCCATTTATTTTTAATTAAAACTAATTCATAAAGGAACACACAAAAACAAATAAAAAGTAACAAATCTAACCTATTTAAATAATTATTCCATAAAGAATCAAATTCAAACGGTTTGTATTATTCGTTCAAAAATGTTTATTTTTCAAATGTCTTATACATTCCTACCTTAAAATACGAGTCTGATTTTAATTTTGTATACATTAGTACCGTATAAGTTTTTCCATATGATGACGCTAAGATAAAGCCCGTCGCATTAGTCACATAATATAATGTTAAAAATGATAAATCACTTACAATGGCGTGTTTTACATTTACACAGTTACAAGGAAAATGTCATTTACTTTGTAATGATAAATGAATACGTCAATAATGTTTTCAAAATGTACTGAATTAATATTTGACCACTATTATGACCGCTTATTCGTTACGAATTCATTTAGATTCAGTACAATAACAGGCAACCGTTAGACTTTTTTTATACACATATTTGCATAATATAGTGTACATAGTGCTTTTCAATTTCAAAAACAATACTATCCAATATGTGGGGTCAACATTTTCTTCAATTCGGATCATTATGTATGATCGATAAAAAAAATATATATTATACAGTCTACAATCCACCTGCGTATCAACACTTCGATAACACTTGGTTCGGGTCAAAAATATTCGACCCTGAATGATAAAACTGGTACAAACTCCAAATTTCTCTTAGAAGTTAATCTATTTTAAACGTATGGTAACTGTTCGAAGCCCATAGAGGGCAAATGAATAATATATAGTATAAATATACGTCATACATGTTACATTTATAGTTATATATAATATAGTATATCTGTAATACGTATTCTAGACGATTCGATGAGAGAAGTAAATGAGCCTTATCAAGTAACAATTTTACTAAACGATATGGGTTACATAAAGTCATTTTGTGAATTAAAAACACCACACTATAATATTATCATGAGTTCCGTGATTATTATAAAGACTAATTCTTAAAAAAATGTTTATTTCAATATAAAACGCTGGTTTTCTAATAAAATATTAATACGATACATGGTATGATAGAACGCAATATTTATCATTAAACTATACTTCTAAGAGTAAAATTAAAAAAAGTATTTAAAAAAAATGAAACTTGTATAAAAAATCATTCGAATCATTTATTGAACATAAAATGTATAAATGTTAAACGTGTTTAATTATTTAAATTAAAACTTGAATTTATAAAACTTATTTACAAGACTTTAATGTTTAAAATAACATGTTCATTTAAACAATACAGTTATTTCTTTTTTAAATTGAAAGAATACAAAAGAAACGAAAAATGTTATACAAATATATACTTCTATATTATATATATTATGTGAATACATATATAATATATATTTAATGATTTCTAACCAATTTAAATGTATTGTGAAAACTACAATAAGTACACGTATAAAATATAATAAACTATAGCATCATTTATCAATTAAAAAAGTATGGTCTTAAATTTTATTTTTAAATAGTAAACTGTACACTGGTAATTATTGCTTTAGGTAATCGTGTTTTAAAATATATAGAGAAAGATTTATTTTCCCTTTTTAATTTAACATTTGTTATTTTATTTTAGTAATTATTTTTTTGTATTCCCTTAACAAAACCAAAAAAAAAAACGAAGAAAGAAAGTTTTAAGCATGACGTATGGTATGCATTTGTTTGGATCCAATTTTTTTTTTACACAAAACATATGCGAGTTAAGCAAACAGCACAAGTAAATCGGGTAGAGAAAAAAAACCTCAAAATGTTCATCAGACGTCCAAACCACGCCCAGGCGAGGGTGTGACACAAACGTAGCTTGGTCGATACAATTATTATAACAAGTTGACATGCAATATAGCACCAACTCTCCAGGATTATTAAAAATCATTACTTCACTTTAGTATGATATCATTATCATTAAATATTATCGAAAACACACATTCATTTAATATGATTTACATGTTAAAAATGCAATGACTAATAATTTAAATAGGTAGTATAACTATATGTACATTCAAAACTGAATACGCATGTTTTTGTAATATATTTATACATTTACTAAACGATCCGGTGGAACATGTTAAGTAAATGTGTGCCTGCCCGTTTTATTTTAGAAACAGTTAACATTCCAAGTTCGTCTCTAAAATATTATTTTTTTCGCAAATTCTTAAATTCTCTGCACATAAATAATGTAATGTAAAGCGAAAACTTAACAATCCATATATCGAATAAATTGAGGTTTTTTTTTTAAAATTGTATAACATACGCGTTTCTGCAAAATTCAGATGTAGTAAACGAATTCGGAAAATATGAAATATAATTGAAGTATTTGAAATTATATGAACAACGTTACATGATCATTTTATAATTAGTTTTAATATCCAACAGCATGATTAAGATTTAAAACAAAGAACAATCAATATTATTCGATCATAACTATCGGAACACAACAACAGTCCCTATATTGAAATATACATTTATGACATCGAAATCCTAGTTTAAATAATTATATTTGTTTAACACATATTATGTTAATATTGTGTGTACAATTTTTAGTCGCACGCACATGATGTACGAAATTATTTAAAATATACGCGTACCTATACATTTTAGATTTGTAATATTGGTACACCATTTTGTAAATTGTAACGTCAATACGTCATTTCACCGACTGTGTACGGCGGAAAATTAGAAAATGTTTCGATTACGTGCGGCGAAATAAAACCAGTTCTACAGATTATTAATATTATGCTGTGTTAATATATTAGTATAATACCTATACACACATTGAACGTCGGGAACAAATTTCAGAGATAATTTCCATACTTTGGTTAGGGCGTTATCTATATTGGTATATTATATATATATATATATATATACATGTATTGCCTACACGTTGTACGGTTTAAATTATTTAAAGTACAATATTCACGTCTGATTTTTGAACTTAGACCTCATCTTTAAAATGCCATTCCGAGCGGCTGTTATCGTTCCACGTGCGTAAGGCCGGTAAAAATCAACGCACACACACACACACACATACACAAGTACAATAACGTATTCGTTTTAACGTACGTGTTCAAATGATATTTATCACGTTAAAAAAAAATAATACATACACGTATTTCATATATCGTTAGTCGACTACACCGCGGGCAATAATTTACGTCTATCTATCCTATATCTAAGTATATTATGCAAATATGTTGGTTGATTTAAGAATTAAAAAAAAAAAAAAAAAAAAAAAAACAATACGTATTATGCCAATATTATCGTGTACCGAATGAGAATAAAAAAAATAAAAAGAAGAAAATAAACGAAAAGAAAGTAATTTTGTAAAACTTTTTGCTTACCATTAGAGCCGCCACTCGACCGAGCACCCGGGGCCGCGTCCGATTCGAAATAAATTGCCGTGGGGTCTCGCGGGCCACCGCCGCCGCCGTCGCGCCGTTGTGCGTTTATCTTCGTCGTAATGTCGAAACATCATACCGTTGCGCGCATACAACATTATAGGGGTTATCAAACAACGTTGCATGTACGCCAAGCCACTTCGGCTCGCAAAGCACAGATGTTTGTTCCCCTCGTCGAGCATCCATTGCCGCGCGCGCGTAATAATACAGCCGTGTCACAGTCGCCTCCGCCGACGTATAATATTTTTATTATTACGTGCATGTGTTTTGAATGTCAGTGGAAACCGTTTCGAACTGGTGTAGAAGTGAAGAGCGTCTCGTGTCTGAAACGGCCTGTAGTCAATGGTGTATTAGAGCACTGCTCGCGGGGGGAAACAGTTACGTATATTTAAAACAAACGTTACCGCGTTGATTCCGCGATTTTCGGAACGCGCGACCGAACGGATTGCACGTCGTCGATAAAAATATATCACACTTTTTTTTACGTTCCGGATGACACGTGCAGTGTATACACATTCTATAGGTACTCTGAAACCAAAACGATTCGACACTGCAATATCAAATACGTCGTAAAACCAACATGAAAATCGTAATTAAATAGCATAGTATTCCTTCGGTTTTCGACTGTATCGTAGGAGGTCATATTAGTAGCATAGTCATTAATTATTAATTTTTATAATATAACAATCAGCATAGATAATTTATATTAATTTTATAATTTTCAAAGTGAGTATAAAAATGCATTTCAATGTCCATTCTTTTGCAATTTATTTATGCACAGACACAGACTGAAACAAAATCGACAAATGGTTTTATTAATATTTTTATAATTTACAGAAACAAATATTCATTTTGAAAGTTTTACAAATTATTAAAATATAAGAATTGTAAAATTTTGAATTAAATCATTCTACTTTTTCCCTATAATTTTAATTCTCCTTAGTTTCAATCATTCAAGACGAAAACCACGAATACACATATTATATGTATATAATGATACATTTAGAAAATATAATAGCTCTTATAGTTTTTGTAATTTTTAAAAAATTAAAAATAATTACAATTTATTTTATAAAAAAAAAAAAAGTTTGCAAAAACAATAAATAAGATAATTTAAAATCGAAATAGTATAATAAAACATATCCAAAATATAAAAGCTAGTACGTTTATCTTAATTTATTTGAAAAATATTGCAATTTATGAATTCAAACAGATTAAAATTATTGATATTACATAATCAATTTAGTACTAGTTTAACACGTGTAGTTTAATCATTTTATACTTAATTTGATTATTTCGTAATCTAAAAATAAATGCTATACATAAAGTTTTAGATAGTTTTGATCTTAATATTAATTGTAAAAACCATTTGTGTGCATTTTTAATTTACATTATAATTATTATGATTATTAAAAATTATAACTTATTAGTTATTATAAAACTGAAATTTTTTAATTTTTCAAACGTAACTGTATAGGCAAATTATTTTACTTAATTGTATAATATATTAACTATTATTTATACACGTAGGTTTTATTCTTGTAATATTATGCCAAAAAATTAATACGTTTTGTAACAATTCATAAATAATACAAATCTATTTTAAAATACAACTGTAATGGCCTTTGGGATAATTTTATGTTTTTCTAAAACGAATAGGTAATACATTAAAAAAAGGTTGTATACGCTTATATTATTAAAAAAACTTTTTAAAAAACCTACGTATTATTGATTTTCTCAGCTTCTAACAATAAAAACTGTACTTAAACAATTTTTAGAAGGTCAAGGCATAAAATACGTTAATTAATATTCAGTAAACTATATCTGATTTCTTGAATATTTTTTTTCATGGATTATTTTGAACATAATTAATTTTTAGAAATTAAAACCGAAAAACGGAAAAAAGTCACGAGTTTCATAAACTATGAAAAACGAATACGTTAGAAATAAGAGTATCTGATTTATTATTGACAGAAGAATTAATAATATTTGTGCGTAACAACTTTTTGTTTCCCAAAATAAATATTCCTTGACAACAAAACGCCTACAAAATGTATATGTAAAATAAAATTTCTTGCGATTAGCATTATATATTGTAGACTAATAGATAATCGATAATCCGAACAAATCTAAACTGGAAGAAAGTCGGGATGATAACGAGATGGACCTGTACTAAACCAAGTTAAACTGATTTTTCATTGTATCGTGCTTCGTATATTTTGATATAAAATTCACGGTATCTGGGTGATGGAGAGACACAATACACGGTTTAACAAAAACGCTGCATTATTATGTTATTTCTTATTAGTTATTAGTTTATTACTTATTACTGTTAGACGTTACTTACAAAAGAGATGCCTGAAAATATATTCTGCTCAACTACCGGAAACGAGACTTCTGAGTTTGTGATTCTTACGGACAAGGTTGACAAAAATAAAGTCCAAGTCCTGCACCTCAGACCTGCAAACTCTACACATCTACATTAACAAGTCAATTTTGATGTTTAAAATAAATTCTGAATAAAGATTTCAAAATTGTTTTAGATTAAAGACAGTATAATAAAATTGACACCAAATGTGTAATAAAAGTAACATTGATGATTGTTACATTTACTATAGATTTGCATATTCATCATATTTATTAAAATTATAATTATTCTTTAAAGATAAATGCGTACTTTATTTGATTTGTCTTTTATATAATTTATCACATGCCTGAATTCCAACTTTGTCCCCAGTACAGCCATGCCACTAAGTAATTTCAGACTAAATATATCTCGGGTTTTCGCATTTTTGTTGTGGAATGGGTGGATGGTGCCATAAGTAGTATCTTCCTAAATAAAATTGTGATTCGAAGGGAAACAAACTTCATGCCACCAATTGAGTAATTGCGACGTATATGCCATGTTACTGAACATCAAATCAGAATTTTAAGGTAATAATATATTTATATTATATGTATAAGACGTATACAATAAATTCACGTGAAATTCTGAAAGCAGTATTAATGATGGCGGAATGGCCAGTCGAGATAACGGAAAAAATCACGATGACGTGGGCGTTATGAATGGCTTGCTGAATTTTAGCTCGAAATCTAAACAGCAAATAATATCATAAATAGTACTGTATATTTATATTTATTAATATTTAATTATATTTAGACATCAACCTATATACCTATATATATATTTTATCACAGTTATTTTATTTAGAAAAGTATATAACTATATCGCAGATTTAAATACATATAAAAATAAATTAATAAATGAATTCTATAATATAATTATAAAATAAAAATTTTAAAAATGCAATGTAAAATTTTTTTTATTCAATAACAAAGAAAACTAATTTTATACTTTATTGGTATTGCTTTAAAGTTTCTATAAAAAAGTTCAATTTGCATTTAAATTTACCCCTTTAGTTCAAATGTATGTGTCAAAACAATTAAAATTGTAAAAAAAATCAAACACACACACACACACACATGTTTCTCATTGATTATTGTGTAATAAAAATATATTCCATAATTTGATTCACAATTTTATCATATCAGATTATTATAGTAACTTATATTCAGCGGCAGTTTTAGCTGCATTTTTTGGGTGAGGCATTTAAATAAAAATTACACGTCAGAATAACGGAATTCAAAAAAACGTTATTGTTGATGTGAATAACGTTTGTTCTCAGTGACTTTTTAATAAAATGTGAATTTAAAAATAATACAAAGACGATATAGGAATAAGCTTACCTGCTTTTAGACATAATTCGTTTCTATCACTGAACTTCCAACATCGAAATAACGTTCATAACAACATAACTGTAGTGTCCATCACAACTGGATTCAGAAAAATAATTAAATTTGATGTTTGAAGTTCTTAAAACAAATGAAATCAGTCGTTTGAATTTAGTGAAAAGACTACGACACACACATGCAACAATAAAAAAATTAACAAAATATTTGGCCAACGACTAAACCCGACAACGATTCCAACTAGACTGAAACGACAAAGATCGACTAGAGAAAGTCAATAATTATTGTCCAAATTGATTTCACCTTATCATCGCTATTTCCGGGTCTATTATCATTATCGTTTCAGGTAGTATAAGATGCAATAACATCCGGAATCGTTTTTGTTTGTTGAGTTACACATTGAGCATGACCTCTAGGTACCATTTGTCTTACCAGGTATTAAGCGATGTTACGCAATAACAACCGGGATTCATTTTGTTTGTTTATATGAACTTTGAACACGATTGTATTTATTTAATCGTCACAGCTGACGAACTAAACTACCACGCTCATTATTATTTCCTAAATTTTATATCGCTTAATTTAGTGATATATTTAAAAAAAAAAAAAAATACAAACAAATTAATAAAACAAAAATACAAATAGTTATTTGAAAATTTGAGCTGTCGATGAGTAATTACAAACCCTTTTAATATTTTTAAGTTTTGTTCATTTGTCATTTGAGAAAAAATTAACTTAATTAAGTTATATGTATACAAATTATAATGGCGGTATATATAAATAAATAAAATTAAAATTCACGCAATTTAATTTATTTTCCCGCCCTGGATTTTATTCACGCTCTGCCTTCGAACATTATTGCACGCATCACAAGGATATTGCGCAAATTATCGCATATATATATATACATATGTATATATTTATTATAATAATCGTTCGACATCACGGCAACGACGACGCGCAAAAAGGGTCGTTGACGCCGTCGACACTGTGTCTATTCACTTTCGCAATTGCCTTGCACGTGCCGACGGACAAGTGGTCTCTGACCGCCTCGACAAACGCCGCGGCCGCTTGTTGCTTCGTCGCGTACAGCTCGTCGCTATCGTCTTTAGCTGGCCTCACGGACGTCCCGTACACCCGCACGTCGGTCGCGCAGCGGCAATGGGGCTTGAGCGCGTCGAACGCGACGCTCAGGCGGACGCGACCGATGCCGAAGTCGACCGTGCCGTTGTAGTAATGGCGTCCGGCCGCCACCCCGTAGACGCGCAGGTCGAACGTACCGCCGAGGTGATGCAGAGTATACTCGACGGCGACCATCACCGCGCCCGGCTCCGTCCACACCGCCCTCATCTTTTGCACCGCGTTGTCCACGCCGCTTGTGAACGGGTTGCTGACTTCGAACACCCGGCCGTCGCCCGTGCGACCCGATGCGCCCGGCAAGTGAGGATCCGACCGGTTCCTAAACATCACGTACGGCTGGACGGCTGCTCTGATGGCCGACGTTACGTTCTCCCGGGTCGCTTCCATTACCGAGTCCGCGACGTGTCGGAACGCCACCTCTTCCAGAAAATATCTGCAAAGTAGTGGTCATGCGAACACATGAAAATAAAGCCGTTTGTCGTATTATACACATGATATTAAAGATACGTAAAAAGCAGGGCGTTACTCGGACAAGGCCCAAATTTCTCAATTTTTCGTACTAATCACTCACGCGGACAATACATTTTAAATAAAAGTAAGTGCCGAGTGACGAGGGACCTCGTCGCTATTGAAAGATGATTTAAACGTACATTTAATGGAAATTATATAAATTCTATAATAAACTAATGCTACAGTTTTTTTTCTTATCGAAATGCCAAACACACCGATAAAACGTGACAAAAATAATACTTTGTCATTTTTAATGCCTGGACGAATGAATAAAAGTTAAATGCATAGCAATAAATAATAATAATAATAGGCAATAAAAAAGCTGAGGTACAAGACTCGAATGAGACATGGAATGATAAGATGACGGGTGATTAACACTGGTGGAATTGGTCTTTTAAATTTGAAACCAATGTTCCATTTCTCTTGAAAAAACGATTACAAGTGAAAGGTATATAATATATATGTATAGGGTAGATCAGTTACAATAAGTTTGTGTTCTAATAAGATTTTATCAACATGTTATCATTCAAATTTTTATCGTATTCTTGCTCATGCATTTCCGAATTTTTACATTGAAATAAAATTAACTTATAAGGAAATTTGTACGAAATGTTTAAGATTTTTTTGAAAGACCAAAATCATTATATAAGACGATAAAATAATTCATAAATTATTTATTAAATATTATTATTTTTATTTGATACGATAAGAAGTGATAAAAAAACGTATTTTCCTTGAGATATAAATGTTAAATAGAAGAAAAACAATATTGGACCTAAAGGAAAATCCCGTTCTAGTATTTTATACACTATACTCTATAGGCTAGCACTGGCCTTGCCCTTATTAATTAGCGAATTAAATTTGTAATTAAAACTGTATTAATTAGAAATAATTTATAGATATTATCAAAATATTTGTATACTAAGATCAGTAAGATCATACCCGATAATTCTATTGTTGATGTTAAAATTGTTTAATTTTTAACATATTTTTCTAATTTATTCATGCAAAATTTAATTTTTTTGAAATTACTGTATAGCTGAATATTCATTTGATATTGAATAATCTCCGATGAAAGTAGCTTTAAATTTACTATAGGATATAGCCGTATTCGGTGCTGACGAAGGATACAACTCGATGTTTTTAGATAATGGAGTATCAGCTCGGTATGTAACATCTTCAGCGATTATTTGATAATTGGTATTTATAAAACGCAAATCGTCTAAAAATGCATACGTTCCTTCGATTCGTATCTCTTTCCAAATCACTTCTGTTGATACCTAAACCATTAGAATTGTTTTATGTAGGCTATAACGTATTAATTCACTTATTTACATATTATAATTTACAGAGGCGTATTTTGGGAGTGTCCTCTATGTCTGAACACCTTCTGGCTTAAAAAAAAATATGCCTCAAATCGCCCAGCGTACTAATTATTTGAAATAATTTATTAGTGTTAAATCTACTAGAGACAACGTTTTTACATTGTATACAATGTTTTCATAAATGTTTCAACCAAAAAAAATCGGTTAGGTTAAGTTAGGTCTAATGATCAAACCTAACAGATTTGTCATTTTTTTGGAGTTTTTCAAATACATTTTCGGATTTTTCTTGATGAATGTTTTTGGAGTTGAATTAAATATTCGATGGCTCATAAAATATATTTGATTAACCGCGAGATCCGTCCAAACTTGGACACTCCCCGAAAAATCACCCTAAATATACCACTGATAATTTATAATTTATTAATTCATTATTATAGGGGTAACAGACAATAGTAAAAACTAACTTACTTGATCTTGAGACCATTTTATAATTATTTTATTACTTTTGAAATTCTTTAATCCACTGACAGTATTATTTGAAAATATGACATCCGAATTAATTGAGGACACTCTGGTTTTTGGCAAATTCAACTCATCTTTGAAGTAACCCAGTGGTGTTTTTGCATCATATACGTGTCCATTGTGTTCCGAAATAACATCGTATTGGAATTTATACGCCCAAAACACAGCTTTTTTAATTTCTTCATCACTATAAAATTCGTTACGCATCAAAGCTGGTAATAATTCTGGCACTGTGTTCTCATCAACTGACCAGTTAACGACCAAATCTAAAAAAAAACAAAAACAACTGTAACATTTTTACTTATTCCTAATTATTACACTAATTAGAATCATGCAAAGTTTAGAATAAAAACATTAACTTAATGTACCTGCCGTCGAGAATAAAAAGCATGATATTAAAACCAACAACGATTTCATCTTTGATTTCAAATAAGATACTAATAAAGTAATAAATATTGTATTTGAATGACATATATATATAGGTAATAGCCATGCCGGATAGGCATTGACTCATGCACACAACTTTCAATACTACTCGTATTTTAAAACGAGTTTGCAGAGGTTCGTGTAATGAGCGGAAATAAATCTGACATAAATATTAAATACATTGTTTAACTTAAGTAATGCATGGAATTTTTGAATTTTATATATCCATTAAAAATAATTGATTATGTAAGAATACGAAATAAGAGCAGGTATTATCATTGATTATAAACATTATAAAAAAAAATAGTATTTTTAATCAAAGGTATTATTAACGTATGTATTTTTCAATAAATAATTTAAAACGATATAAAAATGACTTGTAAAATCCTAAATTAATCATAATTTAAAAATAACATTTCAAATAGGTTCACACAACTTATGATTGTACATAGACAGTAAACATATACATTTTCATTCACAGAGCATTTATTAAACACATCAAATACAATAAATTATATGGACTCAGTCAATTTAAACTCAAAGTCTAGATTTATCTATATATCTTTTAGTATAGTTTCAGAATTTAATCTGAACAAGAATATATTTTTAAAAAAATTTTAAATCGTCACCAATTATTTTCTATTTTGTACCGTAGTCTGACTTATAAAAATATTTTAATAACATAATTAATAAAGTAATACACCTAAAATGTAAAAGTACTTAGACTTTTTTCAATTGTTGTTTTAATGAAAAAGTAATGCCAATAATTTATTTTAATGTTAAATATTATCTAGGGTCGAGAATAAAATTTCGTTACAAAACAATGCTATCCGACCCTCGGTTTGTACTATATAAATAATATAAGTACATAAATGCATAATTTAACGAACAATAATTTTTATACCTACAGAATATTTTATTATTAATTTAACAAATTCTTTTGATAAATTGTAAAATTGATATATTATATTTATTACTATAATACCTAATATATATTTTAACCTTGATTTTACTTGGAATCCGGATGGCGAAACTTAACATTGTTCATTGTTTGGAAATAGCTATATATAATGAAGGTCATAGATACAAAATAATAGATTATATCATTGATTTGATCAATGGTTAGGTTAGATACATAACTATTTTAATTATTTATTATTATAAACATTTTAAACTACTTGAAATGGAAGCACTTGCTGGTTACTTGTATTTTTGTTTCGGATAATTTTCACTACAATATTAATAATTGGACATTTCGTGTAGCCGGCAAACTAAACTTTTAAGCATAAAGCCACGAATAAAATATTATTACAATGGAATGACTTAATATATCCCTCGAATTTCATTCGGTACAATGCTGACCGGACGCCGGGTGCTAGGTGGTCATTCGAATCAATGACCTATACCAACCGCGGTATACGAGCACGTATGGTAAATACCGTTGAGACGTGTTGAAAACTCTTGACGTATGTTTTCATCACGGCAGCAAAGTGAAATATCATCGATCCGTTGTCGTGAGTGATAAGCTAAACGGTTATCATACAATCCGTTGGTTTACCGGTGGCGGAGCCAGTGGAAGTGGAAATGGAAAATGAAACGGTAAACATTGCAAAGTTCAAGGATCGTGTCTTAACTTAATAATCATGTGCGTCGTTCATTTCATTCGATTTATATCTGTAATAGTTTATATTAATTATTCACGACAAAAAATATTTATCTAATTAGTTTTTTTTTCTTCTCAACAATTCAAACGATCATACCTTTCAGTTAAAATTGTACTTAGTATAATATTTGATATAATATGTCAATGTTGTCGCGAACAATTTAATAATTTGTAAACTGTGAACTACTTAAAATCTTATTTGATAACTTACAATGTACCATACAGTTTTATGTTTACTCTTATGATAATTCTCTAATTGATTTTATTCATAATTTAACTATTGATAATTACACTCTTTATTAACAAAATGGTGTTTGATAATTTATACTTAAATAAGGACCATCTCAATGGGTTTGACAACTACAAAGTAAGTGGTTATTGATATATTCTTATTGAAAAATGTGTGTTTTACTCTCTTGGTAAAATAATCTTGCGATAATACCATGTTGATTGGTATACATATATATTATACATATGATATATAGATAGTTACATAATACAACTATAGGACTGTCAGTAACAATGATAAACTTGCTTATACAAAAAAAAAAAACAACAAAAGTTGATATTTTACAAATAATAACTATGATATGATTATTTCAAAAATATCATAATATAATATAAGTACTTAGCCTGATAAAGTTTTTCATATTTTTTAAAAATAAATATTTATCACGGTTATGCTATGCCTGATTATGTACTTAAGCTGTTATTTTATCTTTTTATTCTATAAATCAAATTTATTTTTATTTTCAAAAATAACTATTACCCTTTTTAGTTTATTCTAACCTTGGCCTAAATATACTATATATCAAATGTAATTAATATACTTGATTGGAAATACATTAAAATACCCACTAAGTGCATCTTAGTATATTAGTTATCAATTCTTCTAGATGTTTTTAATAGCAATATTATCCTTTGTTATTTTATTACAATATATAATAAATACTTAAACGTATAAAAAAATTGTGTAATCATATTTCTTTTAAATTTAAATTTAAGTTCTTATAAAAATCTAATGAGATACTTCAAGCTCCTTAGCAGGCTGATAAATTTAATTTCCTGTTAAATAATATTATAATAGCGGGACCATATACATTTGATCTAGATTTCTGTAGTAAGAGATAACACTGATTTTATTTTTTTTAATATTCACAATTTTAATTAAAATGATCTAATGATTTTCTTTAACTTATATTAAAAATTATGAGCTTTAAGAATATACATTCCAAAAAATTCTTGTAAATTAATAGCTCTATTTTTGTTTATAGATGGAATAATGTTTGAAATATATTTTTATAATATCTTAACTACTTTTTGTTCTATTTAATGTATATATATATAATAAAATTAATTTATTTATTAATTATTTTTCAGTACAATGCTATTGATACAAATCCATTAGGAACATACATTATGCATCCATTTTGGAATGCATTAATTAAAGTAAGATTAATTATTATTAAAAAATGAATTTTACAAAATATTAAATACTTAGGGTATTGTTTTTAATGAAATTGAATTAAAAATTTTTTAATGATATATTTACAAATGTTTTTGTTATTTTAGATAACTCCAAGATGGATTGCACCTAATTTGCTAACTTTTGTTGGATTTCTTTTTACTGTTGGGGCTTCACTTCTTCTTGCTTATTATGATTATGGTTTCTTTGCGTCTGGAGTATACTATAAAGGTGATCCAATACCAATATGGGTGTTTGGTGTTGTATCATTATTTATTTTCATATCATATTCACTTGGTAAATCAATAAACATTTTTATAAATGATCACATTATCAGTTATAATAATTCTCATTTTAATTTAGATGGATTAGATGGAAAACAGGCAAGGCGTACAGGCACAAGTGGCCCACTAGGTGAATTATTTGACCATGGCTTGGATTCCTGGACAACTGTTTTTATACCAATAGCACTTTACTCAATATTTGGACGTGATGATCCTAGTACTATTCAACCAATAAGGATGTATTATATTTGTATAATGGTGTTCATTAATTTTTATCTGGCACATTGGGAAAAATACAATACAGGAGTATTATATTTGCCCTGGAGCTATGACTTTGCAATGGTTGTGAGTGAATTTAATTTAAATTTTTAATATTATATTTATTATGCTTATAATAAACCTAATGTAATAGTATATTTATGCTGAGTTGAATAAATGTATAATGTGTTCATTAAGCCTAACTAACAAATTACAGGTCAATATTAGGTTTGGTAAAACTGTTTGTATGAATTCACTTTGAAATGTAAACAAAGTTTGCAATTCATTAATATCATATCATGAACGAATAATAGAAAAATAATATTCAAACATAAATATGTATTAAATAATTAAGATAATAAATTATTCATTACATAATGTAAAAGATTCGAAACTCTACTAAGATATTATTCATAAATAAATGTATTTTTATGTATAAAATCAATATAAAATGCTTTTATTAATAAATATTTTATTTTCAGGGATTGGTTATTTTTTTTGGTATTACCGCTATTGTAGGCCCTGCAAAATGGAAGATGATTGTGTTCTATAATTTTTCATTTGGACATGTTACTGAAATAATGTTTTACTTTACTACATTCGTTACTAATATTCCAGTTTCAATTTATAATATTTATGTGTAAGTACATTTTTTCCCGTGTTTTGAGCAAAAAAAAAAAATTTTTCCAACTTTATAATTATTTGTATTTCTACTCTTTTCATAGTGTTCGAAAATATAAACTTATCTTTTTATTGAAAATTATATTTATTTCATATTTTACTGATTAATTCCTTAATAGTTAAAAAATCACTTGAAAAAATTACCTGTTAATGTATAACACGTTATTTGTTTTTAAAATCATTTATTTTTGTTGTTTTATTCTATTACAACTAATAGTATTATAATACATTTTAAACATTTCTGTTGATATCTATTTTAATAATTATTTAAATTTTATTAAGTATATTATTATGCAATTTCTATATATTACTTTTTAATGCCATATAATTAATTGTTATTGTTTGAAACTTAAAGACACTTATCCAAGTGGTCTCTTTAACTTATTATATCAACAATTTATATCAGTTTTTAATTTTTATCTTTGCAGAAGTTACAGAGACAAAACAGGTAAAAACTTAAGTCTTTTTGAAGGTAGTCGGCCATTGATTCCTTTAACTCTTTTTGTGTCATTGTGCTTGATATGGGTGAAACTTTCACCAACCAATATTCTTGAAAGAGATCCAAGAATATTTTTTATGATGAGTGGAGCTATATTTTCAAATATTTGCGTAAGTGAAACACTTTTAAATACACCATAATTTATATACAGTTGTAGGTTTAAAATTAAATTTTAACCAACAATTTATAATAATTTTTTGTATTACATTTTAGTGCCGTTTGATTGTTGCTCAAATGAGTAAAACCCGTTGTGATGCACATAATGATTTACTGTCATATTTGATTTTGGCTATTTTGTTTGGTATATTATTACCTCCCGTTGAATTAATTGTCTTGTATATTATGGCGTTTATAAGTATTGTGAAACACATATATTACGGTGCTTGTGTTGTAAGTTTTTATTACATTATTTTATTTAAAAATATGTATTTATATAGTCATCATCATATAATATGTATTATAATTATTTAATTCTTATTTTAGGTAAAGCAAATGGCTGATCACTTTAAAATAATGTGTTTCAAAATACCATACAAGAAGAATTAGGTACTTATGTTACTACTATAAAATAATTTTTTATTTGCTACTTAAATTATATTCATCAAATAATTTTTATTTCAAGTTTGTTCTTGGAATCTTTATAATTTAATTTTATACATTTTTGTTATTATTTTTTTGTATATAAATTATTATTACCAATAGCAATTAAAAATGTTCAGGTACATATATTTATTACTTATTGAAATATTTGTACTCCATTCAAATTTTCTATATTTCTTATATATATATATATATATATATATATATATATATATATATATATATACATATATAAATTAGGTTTATATATTAAATTTGGATACCTTTTAATTAAATATATCTTAACATCACAATAGTGCAGGTTAATTACTTTTAGTATTCAGTCAAACTTGTTCTTAATATACATCTAAAAAATAAAAGGATCAAAGAAGAAATTTGAGTACAAGAAGTTTTATTAAGATCTATCAAAAATATTTTTTTATTAAAATAAAAATATAATTTACTTATTGAACTTAATTTGTTACATAATTATTTATTATATTGTTAAACTATTCTTTACATTCTAATATTTTAAAAATTAGTGTCTTTTGTTTGACAATATTTTGCACTTATGTAAATGTAAGAATATAATTTAGTTAGTACATTAAAAGAAATAAAAAGATTTCTATCAATGCTCGGTGACTAATTTAATTAAAGCAATTGATGATAACTAAGTCTTCTATGTAGATACTAGATACTAAATATATAAATATGTTGCGGGCAAAGTATTAAGCGGGCATTGTGCTCTGTGCCCTAGCACATTGTCTGGGCAGTGTAGGTTAAATATTGAAAATATTAAAATTAAATTATATATCATGTTAAATATAGTATCTTACTTTTATAAACATAAATTATTAATGTATAATACATTATTTTATAGTATGTCAATATATTATCCAGCTAGTTACCTACTTTTGAATAATTAATATTATTATCTAAAGGTTGTTTGAGATGAATACTATTTACTATTAAATGATAGTTATTTTAATAAATTATGAAAAGTATTTTAAGGTACATAGAACTATACATATTTTTTATTTATTGCCACATACACCACTACTATGGCACTTAGAATTACAAAGTCGGCCTGCTTTTTTGCAAGTTTTTTGAAAATATCGAATTGGAGTCTTACAATTAGATTATGAAATATTAGATAGCTGGTGTTCGCGAAATATACTATGTGATCACTTAATAGTTGAGATTACGGATCGATTTTATTATCGTCCGCCTTCGTTGCGTATATTGCATATAATTAGATAGGTATCTAATAATCTCGTTTGTTGTGGTATCTTACGTATGAAAAATGTAATAAATGTTACGTATAAATGTTATTCGATATAAATGCAGCACATTAATTCACATTGCCCACTTGAATCCGGGCTAACTAATTGTTGGTATAATAATGCATACATTGCCCAAAATATGCGAGCATTGTATACCGTGCCCCCCGGTCATGGTATCACAATGCCCGAATTCCCTACTTTGCCTGCAACATAAATATATATAAATTGAAACATACATTTTTTTATGTTTAATTTAAAAAAAGAAATAATTTTAATCAACCAAGTTTGACTGTATTACTTATTTAATAAAATTAATATTAACACATTTGAGATGAAACACAAAATTAGAATAATTTTATAGGACATGGATGCACTTTGTTCGTTACATTGTTTTATTCATTGAAGTCGGATTATAAGTGATGATTATTGATGTAAAATCAAATTTTTACATATGTTATACATGATTAGTTTTTCATATGACTTTCTTCTATAGTGAATCTTATATCAATTTTGATCAAATTAAAATTACAAATATGTTTTTGATATGAGCCAATAAGCCTTATAGTTTAATTATTTCCAAGCAAAGATGACATAAATTGGGTTCTGAAATATACCACGTACATAGTGCAACAGTGGCTTAATTATTATGAATTAATACATTTATTCTTATTTCTTATTAATTTCACATTTTTCGACCTAGAATGACTTTTTTTTAATGTTAAGAACAATAAATTAATTATATGTCTAAAGTTATTTACAGTTTTCCATTCTTTAGCATTAAATATTTTATGAAACCTGATATATTGGAAGGTTTTTTTTCTTTCAAGATCAATAAAATACAACAAGGATAAAAATTTAAATTGTCCCACCAAAATCCATTGTATATAACAACAAAATGTGCTCAGCGCGTGATTTGTCTCAAATATGTTTAATGCCTTTAAAATTAAAATTTTTTTTTCTTTTTGATAAATAAAAATCTTTAAGGTTCACCCAACTTTTCCATATTTCTCCATTTATGACTGTCTTACATTTTCTACTCCAATTATTCTAAGGTCTTCCTTCACTCTGTCTTGTCCTTGCCACTATCCATGTCTTAGTCGTCAGATCGGCTATGGATCACTTTGAGTCTCATTATCCCCTCTGATCTCCACCTATCTTATTCTGATGCTTTTCTTAATTCCTAATATGATTAATTTTTACATAATTCTTAGTTGGTCTTTATTAAAAATTCTTAATTGATCTATATATCATCCTTAAAACATACCAGTTAACATACCAGTTTTAATTAAATTTTATGACTGCCCATTTTTGTGTTATCAATTTAAATTTGGAAATTTTTTTTAAAATTAATAGTTCACAAGATTACACCCATTCAATTTTTTTATTGATGTATAGAAATACATTTAATGTATTTCCAATATATCAATAGAAAATTATTTTTAAATTAAATATAATGCATATAATAAAAATATGTTCTTTTGACAAATAAACATGACAGGTTAGTCCAATGTAAATTAATTAAGCATTCATTGGACGCAACAATTTGTTATTTTGTAATCAATTGAATTATTTAACGTTATTAGTATTCGGTCTTAGTCAATAACTCAATTTATATCATAGATGACTTTTGAAAGTCTTAAAGTAGTATTTATTTTGTTTGTTTTATTTTTGTTTTATAAAAAAATGTGTGTGATAAATAAGAACAATTATATGAAAATAAAGAATATGTCATAATATGAAATTATATTGTGATATTATATTATTATTATAATTACCTACTTTTTTGATTTTTGAATTTTAAAAGGACAAACTGAAACAAAATTGGTGAAATGCACTACTAAACATTGAAAAAAAAATTCATTACAATATGTATTATACAACAAATTATTGGTTATATGCACTGTACTGCATAAATGTTAATCAATTATTTAGATGTAGGTTTATAATTACTTATCTTATATTTTTTAAGGCTATAACCATTGTTGCCTTGGATATTGGGTTCCTATTGTAGAGATCCAAAAGATTCTTTGTCTATTAGGTATCCAACAATATATGGATGTGAGACATTAAATTCTATTGAAATGGGAATATACAATTCCTGTGAAATATCTATTCTTAAAACGTTTTTATTATTTTGACCTTCAATTATGTAACAATAATTACAATTTAAGTTTATTTTTTTGTCAAACGAATTTGGTTTGTTATATTAAAATTATTAATATAATTATTTATTGACCGAAAATTGATAATTGAATCGTTTCCTTATGAACAATGGTGAATCAATGCTCAAAGATACTACTTCGTAATATTGAATTTCAATCCCAAACGACGTTTTACATTTAGTGTTTCATGTTTCAATAGGTCATGAACAGTCAACATGGATGGAAATTGGAAGTGCATTAATTTTGGGAATACTACTCTGTCCGAGTTGGTTCGGTAAGGTAACTGGTTTACAATTAAGAAGTTAAATAACTTTTTTCCTTATTTAACATGTAAAAAAGGTTAGAAGAAAGTAAATCAAGTAATAAATAATAAATTAACAATAGTTTTTAATCTTAATATTATTCTGTATTCCTAATTTCCTTTTAGATAATGTTTAAAAAAAATGATATCTATCAAATTAACTAAAAAATATTACCCTTTTATGTTTGATAATAATTTAAGCTCTTAACTCAACATAAACGTCACAATTTAAGTTTTGCATATTGTTATGCACTATTTATTTATTTTTTATAATGCATAAAAATACATACGTTTATTATTTATAAGATAATTTAAAATCTGCCACTATTGACATGCAGCGATTTAAAATACTGCACTGATAATAATAATTCTCTATAATCATGGTCATGATTTCTTTATCATTCAAGTTTGTTATTATTTATTACAATTTGCATAGCTCAGTTAAACGCCACACGTGTGAACTGTTACTTGATTACATTTCATCTTTTTAATTTTTAGTGCAAAGTAGATTGTTGGTTTTCATTTTGCTGAATAATGAATTCGCAATCATCTGATGGTGCTTTTAAGCGTAAGAAAAAACGCATGTCAAATTATCAACGAGCCACGAAATTCTCCAAACGAGGAAAGTTTGGACATGGTTTCCAAATCCAAGAAGAAGATTTCCAATATTTTCTTAATATTCTTAAAGTATCAAAAGAAACATTTGAAAGTGCCGAGGATAAACGTAACTACACAGATTACATTTTTATCAGTAATATGTTTATATTATTCAAATTGCATACCTACAGGTAATTTCGTGGACAATGTATTCAAGCAATTGGAGGGCAATGAAGTTAATTATTGTAGTAACCAAGTAGTATCTCGTGTAGTGGATGATTTATTACCAGATGCTAGTGATCAGACTGTGTTGAATTTAATTGAAAACTTTGAAAAAGATTTAAGGCCTATTTGCTGTGACCAGTTTGCTAGTCATGTGCTACAACAATTATTACACATTGCTACTTATAGAGCATTTAAAAATGTATTTACATTTTTCTATAACAATTATTTAATATTAATTACTTTTATAAAGGTTATTATAAAAACATTATAATTTTTTAAATTAAAGGTCACTAAGAATGAATCTGAATCTACTAAAGAAGATTATCTCAATTTCATTAATAAGCTATGCAAATTTATACTAAATAACTTGGAGGAATTTGTTTGGGACACTTATGCTAACCATATTGTACGCAGTTGTATGGCATGCCTATGTGGTGAACCATATTTGTGCTCAAAAAATCCACTACAAAAAGGCGAAAAGGTTGATACAAACAAAGAACAAAAAAGTTTACTGAAGAAATTTGCTGATAATATAATTAGTATTCAACAATTTTCTGGTAGAAATCAATATTTAAACTGCTTTAATAAATAAAAAATAAAATTTAATTAATTTTCATCTGTTTTAGAAATGCCAACAACTGATATTACTTCTGGACTTTTACAAGTGTTATTGAAATGTATTGCTCCGGTATCTAAAAAAAGATTTAAATCTCTGGTTGATAAATTAATAAACTGTTGTTTTATGGAAAACGAAAGTAGCTCTTTCGATAATATTTTGCAAGTTCTCGAAAATAGTTCATTTGCTAGGTATAATAACATTTACATACAAATATATATATTTATATGTATAAATAATAGTATTAACAAGTTTTATTTTCAGATTACTTGATGTTATTATTTATGAATCATCAGAGAAGTTAAATAGATCATTGTTTGATAAATATTTCATCGATAAACTTGGAGATTTGGTAACTCATCGTAATGGCAATTTTACTGTTCAAAAAATGCTGTCAAAAACTACAGATGTTACTCAAGTAATAATATTAACAACAGTTAATAACAATTTGTGTAATTTTTTGGAAGGATAAATTTGTTTTAACTTGATGCCTCCTGAAAATTTTATCTTTTAAAAGGGACTTCCCAAGCCAGATTAGCCTTAGGATTACCTTTGCTTTAGCTAATAGATTCTTCATTTGACTTGAAATCTTAAATATATTTAAAACAAATTATGTTTTATTTAAATTTTAGTTTGAAATAATGTTTGATCAACTAAAGGAAAAAATACCTCAGTTGATAAATCTTGGCTATACTGGAGTCTTATTAGAATTGTCTAATTCTTGTTTACGATTGAAGAGTAAACAAGCTTTATTATTTAAAGTAAATATATAATATATAATTTATAATATTGATTAATCAAATTAAAACTTTATTGACATACATACTTATTTAATTTATAATAGACTATATGTGAGTCATTAAAATGTAACGAAGAGACCGAAGATGGTATTACAGTTTTATTACTTCTTGGATTAAAAGTTACTGACAATTATGATCATTCATGTAAAGAACCACCAATTCATATGCACGGATCAATGATAGTTCAGAATTTATTGAAGTTCAATAAACCAATTAAAGTAATATACTAATTGAATTGATTCATTGGAGAAATTTTAATTGATTTATGTTTGTAGGTTGTTAATAATTTAATCAATTTAAACACTGAACGTCTTGTATATATATTATGTGATGTAAAAGGTAGTTATATCGCAAATGCATATTTTGAAAGTGAATTCATTGGCGAAAGAAGCCGGGAGAAAATGATATGGAAATTAAAAGTAATTAAATTATCAGATTAATTTTTTGGTTTATTTATTTATTTGTTGTTAATATATTTATTATTTCTTTTTAGGATTATTACACAATATTGGCAAAATCAAAAAGTGGTTCGCGTGCTTTTGACTGCATATGGAAAGTGACAGACTCAAAACAGCGTGTGATGATAATGTCAGAGTTTTTGAAACACGAATCTGATCTTACCAGTACTCAATTCGGTTCAATAATTTCATCCAAATTAAATTTAGGACTGTTTAGACATCATAGAGATGAATGGACACAAGTTGATCAAGATAAACTTAAAACACTAAAAGTTTTTGAAATTAATAAATATTGTTAAGTTTATGGTACATTAATTGTAACTTAAAATATACTGAGATAATAAAAATGGATATTTCTTTTTAAACATAAATATTCCAATTACTGCCATCTTCAGGCAAAAGTTGATTAGTCACTAATAATATGACATCGACTATCCACCAGATTCCACCGCCGCCAAGTGTTAATAATTTTCCAACAGCCGTTCCAGTTTGTCCCAGACAAAATCTGTCCATACCAAGGAATCCAAGCAAAATTGAGTACAACAAAGTTGTTAGGAAATAATAGCCGCCATATCTGTAATGATAATATTATGTAAAAATCAGAAATATTTTTAAAAATAAATAAATTACAAATATGCTTTTTAATACATACTTGACACATGGAAATTTCCTAGTAAATGTTCTAGGACCATGACATTCAATACCTTCAAGAACATCGCATTGAACATCTGTTTTTTGTACATCGTGATATTTAAAGCTACCACCATACTAAAAATGTTAAATTAATAATATGTTATGTATATATTATGGATATGTTATTATTATCAATAAAATATTATACCTTGTAACAATCGTCTGATCCAGTTTTATTTCCTTTTAAATCTGCTGGACTTTGGCAGGTCAGGAATTCCATAGGTCTAAATAATAATACATATTAAATATTACAGTAAATATTTCTTAAAAATAAACAATTTTGGCAAACAAAATGTCAAATAGTTTTAATATATATATTATATATACATAATGTCTATTGTAAATACTATAAGTGTAGTATAGAATTAATTACAAAAATGAGCATTTGACGAGTGGTCCGTGTGGATAATATGGTTTTTGATTGCTTTCCATTTGCGAATCATTTTTAAGTAGTTCGTCACTTCTTGACAAATCTTCATTTGAAGTGGAATGACAAAAACATAGACTAGCCACCAAGAATCCGAATACTGCCCAGTTATAGTTGCTGGCCATTTTTCGCGCTCATGACGAACGTTAAAACTTCAGACGACGTCGAACGCATCGGATTTTTTTTTCAATAACTGATAAAACGTTAACCATTTATCTGCATTGTGTTATCACAGAATAGCCGAACAACAATAACAATGGGTGCGTTCCACTTGGACGCTTACGCGATTACAGCGCTCACGCTACACACAAAAATTTGCTTTGGTTGGTTTATAATTAATTTGGTTTCTCTTTACCTTTTAGTGAATTAATTTTAGTTTGTTATGTAAATCTATATAGTCACAAATTAGACTATTATATATATATATCAACATTTTTGTATAATTGTAATGTTTGATTGATTTTTTGAATATTAATTCCATATATTATCGTCTTTATCAACCGCAACAGCCGCTGGCTTTGGACAACGTTATCTATCGGGGAGCCAACGAACAGGTTACAGATGGTTACCCACAAAGCCGTCGTCCACTGCCTTGCTCAATGGTTCGAGCCCCTTAATGTATATCACGGATTAAATGAATCTTTGTTAGTGGCTTCGGGAGACTTTCGACCGCTAAGTTGTATCTATACACACATTATGAATTATGATGTAGACTTTGTAGACAGACCCGGTGCTTCCGATGACTGCCACCATCACAGTGTGCCACACTGCCACAGCCATAACACGCAACACGGTGATCTATCGTTATCTTGTTACGTTTTATGGCCACAGTGTACGTAGCGGTATAATGGTGGTATCGGGGTAACCGACAACATGACAAACTTTTATCAATGTAATATTCATTACGATGAACTTGTCAACCGTTATATTATTATCATATATAAATATACTTAATACTTATTTATCCACATATACGCCTTCTACGTCCCGTCTGGCCCAGTTGGACAACTCATAAAACATTAACGATACGATAACGTGTTCAGTCCATCAAACCCATTTAGAGGCGTCGTCGGTGACTCATATTCGTTTCGACCTATTCCGCTTCCGATATTTCTGTTGCAAAGTCACAGTGAAAAATGGCCAATTTCACATCGCCCATGCCGTCGAGAGAGTTCCTTTGGGATGTGTTTCAAAGGTAAGTGAAATTCACCGTACTGCTTGGCCCGCCTAGGTTCTTATCCGGGTCAGAATGTGCAACCTATAACATCGCGTCAACGTGTTATTTAGGGTGGACAAGGACAGGAGTGGATTCATATCGTCAGACGAATTGCAAATGGCACTTTCTAACGGCACATGGACGCCGTTCAATCCGGAGACTGTCCGTTTGATGATAGGCATGTTTGACAAGCAAAACAGAGGTACCGTGTCTTTCGATGACTTTGGCGCCCTATGGAAATATGTAACGGACTGGCAGGCGTGTTTTCGATCATTTGATCGTGATGGATCTGGCAACATAAATGTCTCTGAACTCAAAGACGCACTGGCGTCTTTTGGTTATAGGCTCAGTGAACAAATTGTCGCAGTTATGCTAAAAAGATTTGACCGTTTTGGCCATGGCACTATTCTGTTCGACGACTTCATACAATGTTGTGTTGTATTACATGTAAGTATTGTGTTATAATTATTTTTATTAGAATATCAACCGATTCATTTTTACCCCTAATATTTCATAAGTTTTATTCTCATTTCTAATTGTTGAATATATACATTTCAGACCCTTACAGCTGCATTCCGTCAATTTGATACCGACCAAGATGGATACATTACAATTCATTATGAGCAATTTTTGAACATGGTATTTGGTTTGAAAATTTAAATGTATTCTATTATTTACTGAATCAATTTTTCTTGAAAATTTTCAGAATTTAGGACTGTTTATATATTATATAACATTTATTATTCTAGTTTAATGATAATAATACATCTATTCCTTCATGCATCAGGATAGTACTTTAATAATATTTATGTGATATTTTTGAGCAATTATTGTTATACATAAGTTAACAGTTATTTTATGTCAATTGATTTTTATATTGTTAAAATAAAACTGTTTTTATTTTATTGAATTACACAAAATACTATTTGAGACCCATTTGGTTTATTTTATTATCAATTCGTTAAAAATAAAAAAATGTATCTGTTATATAACAGGTTATGATGAGAAATATTATATTTTGTACACAGATTTGCATAAAATAATTTTAATTGAATTCAGAAAAATATCGATTGGAATATGAATTATCTCGAAGTAGACATTTAGGCAGATTCGATGTACTTTGAAACACTTTGCAGTAGAGGATCACTTGAATGTTTCCCAAAAAGAGCAGTCAAAAGTGCTACTCCATAACCAGTTGCTCTTTCACCCTAAAAATATTATTGAATTAGTACAAATTAAAAGACATTTTTTTTATGACACTCAATGTCAGGATTAATTAAAATTTAACATAGTACAAATTAGCAATATAGTAATTAATTAGTTTCATCACATGTTTGGATTAAATAAAATTGCTATAATTTATCTAAAAATATTGTGATAATATTCAAAACTATACAATAAATATGAGTCATGTAAAATATTTTAGTATCGATTGATATTAATTAATTCCATAAATGATAAATACATTCAATTTAAAAAAACTAATGTATCTAATTATACAATAATATTCCTACTTAAAATAAATCAGTCTCAAATCTAATACATGCTTCAAAAAATGCTTCAATTATTGCTATTTTGTACTAGTATTGGATAAAATACTAAGATAAGAGGTACCAATGTCTAAAAAATATTACAAGAATATATTTTAAATGACTTTTCCTATTCTTAGAGGTAGCATGATAAGTACTATTTAATTTCTTCTTAGGTATATTCTCAGTTAATTTATTCATTTATAACACCAATTAGTACATTGATACTTCTGATAATTGAGATCTCGTGATACTTTGTTCTAAAATAATAGGAAAATATATTTACATAATGAGATGGGCCTGCCATATCCACATGTATCCATTGATTAGTAGAATCAAAGCCGAGATGAGCTGCAATAAACAATCCAGCACATGATGAATTGGCATTTGATCGGTCCTAAAGAATTAAAGCATTTATTAAATATGTACTTTGAACAAATTAAAAGTAAATCTTACAGCAACAGAATTTTTCATATCTGCAACAGAAGATGAAAATTCACAAAAATGAAGTTCTGGACAATAGACAATTGGGAATGTTAAATCTCCAGATACTAAGCCTGCAGAAACTACATTTTTTTCCCATTGTTCAGAATTGGACATCACTGCTGCATGATACTTACCAGTGCTAATAGACTAAAAAATCAAAGTATTTTAACTAACATAATATATCATTAGTAGAGCCCAGCTTTTATGCATAAGTATATTTTATTCTAATATATATAAAGGTTATTTTTATTATTCATTTTAATGGCCTGTTCACAAATATATGATATAATACTAAGGAAGTGCATTATGTTTTAACACATTATAAAATTAAATACAAATACATACAATTGAGCTATTTTAATGTACATTTGAGATCTGAAATTAAAATAATATAATATTATATATAGTGATAACATTTAAAAGAAATATTATTTAAAGTTTTAATGAAAATATAAAATTTGAGAATTCAATTTAGAAATAAAATACAACAAATTATAAGTTATGACTAAGGCTAGAATTTTATTGACCTAAAATCCCTAAAAAAATGACCTTTTAAAATGCTCTAAGATAAAAAAATGTATAATTATAAAAACATCCGAAAATATTTTTTTAAATATATACATTTATATATTATACATTGTTAAACTAAAAATAATATGTATAAGTCAGGAAAAATTGTAAATTATTTATATTTGGAAAAATGTATTGTATACAACCCAACCCAATCAAAATTAACTTGTGAAAGTGAAAACACTTACTAAATAAGTAAATACTAAGTACCAATACAATATGTAGGTACTTGCCCCATAACCGCTGTCATTAAATTTAATATGGTTAAAAATAGGTTTATGATCCCATAGTAGTCCAACAAATATATTATTATACAAACTATTGGTATTTTGAATTATTGACTATTTTTTATAGTATCTTCATTTAAGTATAATATGAATGTAAGATTTGTAACTACTATTTAAAAATAATTATTTGAATCAGATACTATAAATGTAAAAATAACTTAAAAATGCCTTAAAAACTTAAAAAGACGAAATAAAAATTATATATTTGAACTTGTTGATATTTAAATCACATTTTGTTTGAAAATCTATATCCAAGAGATCATGAAACAAAAATACAAAATCCTCTGCTATCCTAATCGTAGTTATGATTTAATTGATATTTTATTGATTATTACTGCAAAAAAATCTGGGCTCATATTATTAATAATAATATTTAAATTTACCTGAGCTCCGGTAAGTGTAGCCATGTCTAATATTATTTTAGCATTAAGATCCCTAGATGCATATACTACACCATCTGATAACACTAAACGTCCTTCAGCATCTGTATTGTTGATTTCAACAGTTCTAAAACAATACATTTAAGTTACAAAAATAACTTGTAATTGGTTTATTATTTATTAAATTAGTTTAAAAATAACACTCACTTTCCTGAATAAAGGGTATGAATATCATCTGGACGAGTTGAATCTGATCCAACTGAATTTTCAGCCAAACAAAAAATAGCATGAAGATTTTGGTTGAAACCAGACTTAACTATAGCATGGAATGCTCCTAAAATAGCAGCCGCTCCAGCACAATCACGTTTCATGCCTACCATAGCGGTCTGGAATTTTTATTTAATGAATACATTATATAGAAAGGAAAAAAAATTATTTTAAAATATATTTACTTTTCCTTTAATACTTAGGCCACCAGTGTCATAGACAATACCTTTGCCAACCCAAGCAATTGTTTCTGTAGCTCCAGAAGGTGTATATGATAATACAGCTAAAGCTGGCTTTACAGAAGATGCTTTACCTACACCATATATTCCTCCTAGACCTTTTGTCTTCAATTCTTCACCACTAATTATTGTAGGAATTATATTCAGGTCAGCTCCTACGTGTTTTATTTCCTAAAAGTTGTATCCGAAATTAACAGTGTCCAATGCATTAAAATTTCAGCCATTTTTGTTTAACTTGCATCTAAGAAATGATTGACATTCATGTTATTACATGGAGTATCAACAATACGCGCAGTCATTTTAATTGCATTGGCTATCCTCTCCAAAGTGGCAATTTCTTCTTTGTCAACCTTGGTATCACAATTAGCATTGGAAACAATTAAAAACTCTACAGTAACAGTTACAGTAGCTTTCTTTTGATCCTTTAATTTTCCGACATAAATTTTAGTTTTACAGCAATAATCGTAAAATGCTCGAGCTGCAGCACAGCCAGAGGCAAACATATCTTGACGCTCACAAACAATCTAAAAGTTTTTTTTAAGTTATTCATAAAAATACTAAATTTAATAATAACTATGAATTAGGTATTGTTCACAAACCACAATGCATTCGTCATAACCAGCTGAATTTGAATTGATTAATTTGGTAAGCATATGAGGTTGTGCTGATGAATTATGACGACTACGGTTGTTGGAAATAGCTGCTAAAGTAGCAGTGTTCAGAAAAAGTGGACATGTATCGGTCGGACAAGGATTCAATACGGATAGTGCAGATTTGAAAGTCTGAAACATGAAAATAGTTACAATAACCAATGTCATGTAAAAATAGTTTAACATGTTTTTCAAGCTATTCTCACCTGTTCATTGACTCGTGGTTCTAATTTACATTGTACTGCAGAGAATGGTAAGTTGGATAAATATTTTTCTTGGCCTACAATTAGAACTGGTACACTAATTGGATCAGTTTTACTAAGTATAGCTGAAAACTTTAAAGTAGTGGTAGGCATCGTGTTGACTAGTCACTCACGTATTTTGCGAACCTAATAACACTTAGTTAGAGGTCCGACAAAATAACTTGAGAAATCAAAATGGTTTTGGAAATTGCTATTTAGGTTAATAATATTAAGAATTATTAACAAGGAATGAATTATCAAAATGTACCAGAAAGGTAATAAAAAAACTAAAAAGTATTAACTATAAAATGATTATGAAATATGACTTGTGATAACCAGTCTGATGATAGATACGGAAAATGAACGATTATAAAAATAACAAGTCATCAAAGGAGGATAATAGATTATATTATGGATTAAACCTAAAATATGTACCTAATCAATGATTATATCCAACTTTCATCGAACAAATGTCTTGTTTGCTGATTATGTCAATCAGCGATCAGAACTCGTTACGACTCATGTAGTACATCAAATTGCCGAGCGCTGCTAGTCAACCGTATTAGATTTCGAATTATCCTGCATATATTATCTTAAAATATTTTGTCATGGTAAACTGATAATATTATCTACAACCGTGGTATACAGACGACATACAGTAAACACTAAACTATGAGAAAATGGATTATGAAAATGAGAACGACTATTTTGTCATGCAATAAACTATAATAACATATTATATAGCCATCACCTGTGTATAGTTTTTTAACTCAATAGTTGTATAATATTCATAGCTTACCGTTGTCCTCCCCTTAAGACAATATAAATATTAAATATATTGTAGAAAATATACATCCTCAATTGGCAATTTATTTGAATTAATAAATAATTTAATAACCATTTAAATAAATGGTTAATATTGTAATTAAAGAAAAATAAAACATTTCCTAGATAACTAAAAAGTGAATGAAAATTATTTTCCCTACAATCTAGTTCCAAGTCCAAAATACTACTATAATATAAATTATAATACAGGTCAAACTGAAGATTTCTATAGCTAAAAACCTTGCACGAACAACCCCGATCGTTTTGTAAAAAACCACTTGTCAATCGTTCAAAAGGTACACCAACGGTAACAGAATGCATCATTCAAAAATTATAAACGAATACCCATGACAAAATTTATTTTGTAATTCAAATACCTACCTTATGTGATCCACGTATTTTTAGGTATTTGCACCGAGTACTATTTTTTTTAAACAACAATTTTGCACAACTCATTTAATATTTTTTAGATGGAACGCTGAGAACTGCACGTAAATCACATTTATTCCATAATCATCTGCGACACGTTTATAATTATATTGCTTGGAACAATATTTAAATTTTTAATCAAACATTTATTTTATTTATAGACATTTAAAATTATTGTTTTTTTAATTTTTTTTTTCGTAAAATTATTTTGGCTCGTCAAAAGCTCTTGAGAATGTTATAAATAATTTTTTATAAGTTGATCTTTCTTCAACGAAAAAATATCAGAAATACAAAGGTACAATTTTTTTTTATAAACATTTGAATAATCAAATAGTCCTTACATTTTGAAGTTTTTCACATACAACTTTTAAACATTCCTTCTCAAATGCACACACTAATAATGAAAATAACATCTAGGAAATAATTTAATTGTATTTTACATTAACATTATTTATTAAATGTATAGAAAAGAATACAATAATAATAAAACACAATTTTAACTTTAATAGTAAATCTATTACAGAAAAAAAAAAAATAGATAAAAATGAAATAAATAATACACTTGTTTAAAAATAGTTAATATAATTTACCAATGAAAAGATTGACATTTAAATTGTTTTTAAAAACTATATTCTGATTAATCTTAATTTGTTTTTTGGTATTTACTATTTATACAAATGTTTACATTTTGTTTATAATAATAAGTTATAGTGTAACATAAGATATATTTTATTTTCTAAAATACACTTTATTTGTAAAATTGATCTAGTATTATAACTGTAAGATCTGATCAATTAGTTAATGGAAAAACTTTTTATCTGTTTACTCTACTTTAAAAGTATTTATAAATTATATAGAATAATAAGTAATGAATCGAATCAAACTGTAATTATGAATAAAAATAAATTTCATTATTAATTCATATTTCAACCTACTTATACAAAAAGTATAAAACCATAATTATACTTATATATTATCTAATGTTTTGGTTCTGTTTATATTTAAGTAGATATCATTTCTAAATTCAAATTATTACAAAAAAAAAGTGCAGCAAGAAATATAATATGAATTTTTAATAGCAACTTGTAATTTATTAACTAATAATTATTATTATTGTATATACATCTGTTTTATTAAGATATTTTATGACTTTATTATAAATTTAAAAATGCAATAAACATGACTATGTTAATACAAAGATTTTAACAATTGATTGATTTTTTCTTGGCATTCATCTTTTTTCCGTTTAAGACCACTGTCCAAGTCAACAAATTGATTTCTTCCAACCTTACCAGTTATAAGTTTATCAGTATACAAAGACTGGGTTTGTCCAAAAAGTTCTTTTAAATTTTTTTCTAGCTTTTGGACCTCATTTAATTTCTCTGATAGTTCTGCCGATTCTGTCTTTAACTTAGTAGCTAATTCATTGATGCTAGTTGACTCATTCTTATAATCTGTCTGAATTTGCTTAGAAGCAGTATTATATGAACCAATGTCTTTGGAATGTTTTAATTTATTCAAGGACTCATCCCAAGAGCTATACACAGAAGATCTTCGTTCAATATGATGCATAATTGCACTCATTATCCCTGATATACGTTGACGTGTTTCACTGTGTCCATCTCTAGCTATAGAGAAGTCCAAACGAACCCATATAATAACAGTTAAAAATAAAATATAAATAGCAACAATAACGATTAAAGGTTCATGAAACATAAATGGTTTTGGGAATTTATATTTAAGTTCAAAATCGCTGATGTGACTTTCTACAACATTTGACATTTGTAATTGTATCATTGGTCTGCCAATTGTATCCAAGTATGTAAAGTGTAACTCATCTGATAAACGTACAATTGGAGTGTTCGTTTTTAGTTCTAAGTCAGCTGATCCTTCAGGAAGTATAATGCGTACAGTTACATCTTCAATTATCATATTATCATATAAATGATCAATTAAACGCATTTTTAAAAGATAATCATCACCACTGTTATATAGATATTCATAAGCTGGTACATTATAACCAATTGTATAATGAGTCTTCCAACCTCCAAATAGAGGAAATCTTGGTCGGATGTCTAATTCGACAGAATCTAAAAGTGTTCTTTGATTTGATGTAGATATGTTACCAATGACATCTCTATAATAAACACTAGTAGCAGAAGCTGGAAGGTACATTTTAAATGATTTAACACTAGACATTCCACTGTTGGTTTCACGTTGATAATCATAACGAGAAAATGATCCTTTCAGTTTAGCGCCATGATGAACAAGATCTATAACTTCAGTAACTGCTACATTTCCCCAATGTGATAATTCAATAGTTCTAGTTAATTTTGTAACTTTTAAAAATGGAGAATTGTTATCGTAATGTAAACTGATTTGAGAATAAGCAAATGGTTCTAATGGACCGTAAGGACCATAAATAATATCACCAGAATTTAATGATACTGGGTTGACATTAGTGTAATCTTCTATACGTCTTGTTCCAGTTTGAAATTTAGTAGAAGACTTAAGGCTTTTATATGGCGAATAAAAATAAGAATTTCCATAAAACATCATCAATTGTCTATCTTTTTGGGTTATTTCTTCAGGATGGGGATACAAGGCATTTGTCAATATGTACTCAACCACCAATGGTGCTCGACCTTTTGATCTCAATGGTCGAGATGCATTAAAATCAATTTGATAAAATTGTTTATCTTCATGTCCAGGCAGTGTTACAGGTTTTAGATTTAAACTTAAACGATTTGATTCAAATACTTGGTGAGCAGAAACAAATGAAATGTGGCTTTTAATTGAAGGCTCAAATGAGTATAAAACATAGTTCACAGGCTTGTCATCATTATTTTCCAAAGATAAACGACATTCGCCTTTAACTAATTGAGTGCTTAAATCCACCAAACATTCAACATTGTTTATAAATACTTTAGGGTTAATTTCAATTGAATAAGCAGTAGAAATAATAATTGCCACCAGGAACGAGTGAAGAGAGATCATTTCTTTTTTTCTTTTTACGAACCTGAGACCAAATATTCCACAATTGCAAAAGTCTTGTTTTTGTATTTTATTCGGATTTTTAATACCTGAAACATCAAAACAAATGAGCCATTGGGTAAAACTGGTATATATTTTTTATTTACATATTTAATATTATAATTTATTTAAACAGGATTTTTAATTTTTTTGAGTTGCTTCATGCTTTTGTGTTTTGTCTTTAATTGTATATTTAGCAAATGTTTTTAATGGATCAAATGGTTCCCATCGACTAGCAGGAAAAATATGTTTGTTCCTTTCATACCAACTTCTTAATAAAACTTTTCCAGCATGCGAGTCTTCTTTTTCTAAACTAGCATCACTGACCATTCGAATATCATCGTGTACACCAAAAGTAAACAATGGACCACTTTTACCCCGAGCTTTTGCTACAATAAAATCATAAAATGAATAATGATGTGGTAATATAAGGTCTTCTTTTACATACATTAGTTGATCAGCCATAATAGTTTTAAGTTCCCCAAATTCTCGACGTAGCTGTTCTAATGCTTTTTGTAAAAATTGATAAATTGTATTACCTTTTTTCATAACAATTGTACGTCTATGACCAGAACCGTCCCAATAACTAAATGTTATACTAATTTCTTCTTCTTTTAAGCATTTTTGTTTATCAGTCCATTCTTGTCGTAATTTTTCTCGTAAAAAGTTTTCTTCAGATTCTCGAGCTCGATCTGGTAAAAAGCTTGTGTCAACATCAGGATTTTTTTTAATTTTTTTTGGTAAAGGTTGAGAAGTTGAAGGTTCTTCTTCTACTTCTTCTTCATTTTCATTTTCATTTTCATCTTCTACTTCACTACTTTCAGCCATATCCTCAATAAATGACAATGCTTTAATTTTACGCATTTGTCGCCTTTTTTCTTCTAATTTCGCCTCCAATTGTCTTAGTTTTTCAAATTCCACCTCTTTTTCTTTTTGTACTAATCTCTTAGCTCTTTCTTGGACAATTGTCTCTTGTTTGGCTTTCATTTCATCAAGGGTTACCAAACCAATAGTAGAACTCTTAAGTTGAGCTTCCACTGCATCATAATGTTTGGCAAATTTATTTTCAATATTTGACAACTTCATTTCTTCTTCAATTTTTTTCTTACGTAACTCAATTTCAGCTTGAGCAAGCTCGCGCTTTTTCATTAATTGCATAGCACGGCCCGCCTCACTAGCAGCTCCCTTGTAATGTGCCATTGTGATGTTTTTCTTTAAATGTTCACAAACAATGCTTACAGCTCAACAACAAAATTATAGCTCTATAAACTTTAAAATTAGTGAATTCGACATAGTTTATTACTTACATTAAATCGAGAAGATTTGGAATCCAGTAGTTAAATTTCTAAACAATCCAAACATTATTTAGTTAAGAAAAATGTGTACACCGTACACGCAAATGAAAATATCTAATGGAAGATATAGAACATGCACGAATCGAACAGCTCCACACAACACAACAGTAACAGAACGCCGAAAACGTCATTAAGTGGGAAGTTGTTAACGTTATCACTTTCCATGGTGAATTTACCGGCATTGAAGTTAGAAACAACCTGGTCAAGTTATTTGAATATGACAATTCTCTGAACTCAAATGTTGAGAACCAATTAAAATTACGCAACATTTTGTTTTGGTCGGATAACATTTGTCAAAGTTTATCTAGATAGTCGAGAGTTTTCATCAGAATTTTAATTATTGTTTATTGTAATTTATATTTTGTTGTGTTTGTTTGTTGACTTTATTTCAACGTACTAACGTCCAACTATTCAACATCAAAAGTAATGGCTACATTATTTGGTGTATCGCTAAATCCATTTTCAACTCCTGTTGGTGAAAAAATTGGCAAGTTTTGATTATATTTTCCGTACTCTTGCCATATTGATCAATGATCATTAATATTTATCTAATTTAAACGTTAATCATTTATGTATATTTGTACACCCACACGAAAAATATAGATATTTACTAGTGACATGTAATGTTGTAATGAGTCATCAAAGTATATTTTTTTAATATTCAATTAAATTTTATAAATATCATAGCCAATTACTAATTATTGATTTTATTTAATATAAATTAATGAAACTATTATAAAATTGTCCCTGTTTTATTAAATGTACAAAAACAATTTTTCATAATTTACTTTCAAAATTGTTTAGTTGATGATTATTGCCAATAAATACATTATTTTGTAACTTAATATTTTTAATAATGGTGACATATATACACTGGCTCACTGTGACTTAGCAATAGAAATATATCCATAGATATTAAATGTTTTTATTTTAGTTTAATAGTAGAGGGTTACATTAAACACTTATAGTTAAATTTATATTATCATCCCTTTAACAGATTGTAAAATAACTTACATTTTTGATATTTATACAATTAGAAAATTGCCATTTTTTTAAATAAATTATTATGAAAAAATATTGGAATTGAAAGTCAATAATTGGTTTTATAATTATAATTTATGTAAAAACTTACATTGGGCGTGAATACCCACCCAGTAGTTGTATTGGTTTTTGTAATAAATTATTATAAATTAGATAACCTTTTCTATAATAACTTTACAGTAGTAATCCATTACTATTATAGTACAATGATACTGGTTGATGTTGTCTTATAAATATACATTGATATAAGATAGTCTATCTTAAAACATTAAATATGTTATCTAATAACTAATTTATTACACTAGGTAGTCAATATATGTAACTACCAAGTACGCTTTGCCTCTCCTATAAATGTATATTGGCTATAATTATGAAAACAATTATTTGATTTTCAATTGTGATTCTTTAACATTTTCATAATAACTTGTACCAAAGAATTTAATGCAAATTTATAGAAATTCAAAATTCAAAAGTTATTCTTTTAAACCTAATAAAAATAAAAATTTGTATGTAAGTGTTAAATGTGATCCCTATTCAAAAATTGTAATATAATAAACTAGTTAATTTCATACATTTTATGTGCCATTCCATTGTACAAATTGTGCTCTAAATACCCCTGTAGTTAGATTACTACGTTTTGTAAACATTTTCAATATAGAATTGTTCCTTTAAAATAACATTGTTTCATTTAATGTTCATATTAAAAATTATATTTTTATTTATTATTCTATTATGTTGCATTTTATATTATATAAAACCAACTGTTAAGATTGTATTGCAAGATACTTTGTAGTATTCCTATAAGCAATCATTGTATGTTAAATACATTATATTGGGCCTAGTCTGTTTAAATAAATAAATAACAAAATATTAAATGAAAATAAATATTTTCAGCTGTTTATCATGTTGGGCCACACTATAGTCAATGTATTTTAGGGGTGAAGCTACCAGTATGTTTTATATGTAAATTTAGTTAAAATTATTGAGTAAAAAACCTTAAATAGGGTTGTCTATCTCTTTTATTTTTTAATTAAAGATATTTGAATTTTTAACTTTATTATGAAAATTGTTTAGTAGAGTACACATTTTATCATTTATAATTATTAAGTGAGAGCGGAGTGACCGAGCAGTATAAGGCAGCACTGCCAATACGCAGTGTCTCCGATTCAAATCCGGCCACGGGCGGCTGGGTGACTTTCTGTGGGCAGGCGACTGTCTAGAAAAAGAGATAACCCCGTCTTCCCTGTGCAGAAGGTAACGGGAAACCACTGCACAACGATCCCTCTCCCATGTATACAGACTATAAGTCTGTCAAACCAACATTACCATTGTAAATTTAAAAAAAAAAGTGCATGTTTTACAATTTATTAATCATCTAAAAATTAAACTATCTGTGAAAATGATAGAAACTGATTTACTCAGCATTTTATATATTGTATTACTATTATTATTTTGTTATTAAATTATAATTTAATTATTATTTATTATTAATAATAAAATATAATTATAGAATTGGCAACTGATGGAGGATTAGCATCAGAAAACTGGTCACTTAATATGGAAATTTGTGATATGATCAATGATACAGAAGAAGGCCCGAAAGATGCAGTTAAAGCAATTCGTAAAAGATTGCTACAAAATGCAGGCAAAAATCATAAAGTTATTATGTATACCTTAACAGTAAGTGTTAAAATCAATGAAACAGTGAAAAATGTTCAACATGAAACTATACATTTTTAAATTAATTATAGGTTTTGGAAACTTGTGTCAAAAATTGTGGTAAAAGATTTCATGTATTAGTTTGTAGCAAAGAATTTTCTCAAGAATTAATTAAATTAATCGGCAAGTATAACTACCTAATTTAAATATTATACATTTTTTATTTATATTAATTTTTTTAGGTCCAAAAAATGATCCACCAACCATTGTACAAGAAAAAGTGTTAAGTCTTATTCAAAGTTGGGCAGATGCATTCCGTAATCAATCTGATCTTCAAGGAGTTTACCAAGTGTATAGGGAACTTCGTCAAAAAGGAATTGAATTTCCTATGACAAACCTTGATACAATGGCTCCTATACATACACCAAATAAAGTAAGTTGAACATGAATTGAATTGTAATTTTTGTTATATTATCTATATATATTTTTTTCAGAGTTATTCAGAAGAACCCAAACCAGTTGTTTGTGCAAATCCAAATGATCAGACAAATGGTCAATTACTTCGACCTGAACAGCTTTATAAACTGAATGCTGATTTGGAATTAGTTCGTGGTAATATGACTGTATTGAATGAAATGCTCTCAGAATTAGTGCCAGGAAAAGAAGATGCATCTGATGTTCAACTTTTAACTGTAAATAATTTGTATAAATTATCTCCATTATTATACTATATTATTGTATAGTTAAGTTATATTTTTTCTGACATTTAATAGGTTAGGTTTAATTACATACATTTAATATTTGTTTTTAATATACAAAATATCCTTTATTAAAAACAAAAAATTAATACATGACAAGTAGATTCAATAAGATTTCTACTGTTTATTATTTAATGATTGTTTTATTTATTTTAATTATAAGCATAAACTTTTTAGGATTTATATACTACTTGTAAAGCAATGCAAGAAAGAATCGTTGAACTGCTTGAAAAATTACCAGATGGTGAACTTACTGAACAACTTTTGCTAGTCAATGATGATTTAAACAATCTTTTTCTTCGGTTAGTCAGTGTATCATTGTATCATTATAAACAGTATGTGAGTAGCAATTATAATTTCTATTATACTTTAGGTATAGTAGATATGAAAAAAATAGAGAAGCTGGATGCAGTAATACTACTGTGGACGGTCCGTCTTTAAAAACAACTGATTTACTTCAAGGTTTTATTGATGAACCAATTGCTACAACCTCAAATCAATTTTCAAAACTAAGTAACTATATTAATTTAATTAAGATCAAACAACAATTATTTTGTACTATGAAATCTTTTAGTACATTAATTATTTTAATTTTATATGATAAATTAATCCTAGGTGTTAGTAATGAAAAACCTAAACAAAGTCCACCTACAGATTTGCTAACGAGTATTCAGACTGATGATTTTGATATGTTTGCTCAATCTCGATCAGTATCATATGAAAACACAAAAGTTGGGTAATTATAATCTTTAATAATAAAATTAATATTCTTCAATTGAGGATGGAATTAAGTTTTACCTAATATTAAATATTTAGTGGAAGTAGTTATGATGCCAATTTAAAGCCAGACCAAGTAAACAGTTTAGCTTCTTTGACTCAAGCTCGATCACAAAATGTAACGACAAAAGATGTAAGTACCTACTACAAATTACTTATATAAAAAAAAATACTTCCTTATTATTTTTTTAAATATTAAAAATATATGTTATTTATTATTTGAAACACGTTTGTATAAAGCAATTGTTATTATGTTTGTAACACTTGTGTGTGTCTTGTGTGGGTTCTGACCTTAGGATTGTGCTCACGAAGATGTCATCAGGGTAAGAGTACATTATTTATAAAATGAAATTATGCCCTGATAATATTTTTAACATAACGAGCTTGACGCACAACAGTTATTATAATTTTATAATTTTATAATCTAAATATTTAATAAAAAAAATGTAAACCATTATTTATTATTATTTAAAGTTATGCATAATTTATTTTGGTCTTGACTTATAATATAAATTTAAGTGCATGGTTTATTTTTCATTTTTTTTTTCAATTTGCATTCTCATTTCTAATTAACAAACACTTATGAATATGTTCACGTTACTTAAATAAATTACAATTTTGTTTAAGATTGAAGCAAAACTAATAGTGCTTGATATTTTTAATTATTAACTTACAAAAAAAAAAAATTAATTTTAAAAATTTTAATAAATTCTAAATATGCTAGTAGGAATAAATATATTTAATTATTTGGACATATTACTTTAAAAATTATAAGTGCTTCTTTAATATGTGGTCTATCTTGTTGGTAAGACCTATCCACAGTCCCACAGTCTTACTTGCTACACTAATACGTATAAATACCAGACAATATTTTATTGTTACATTTTACACAAATTTATTGTGGCATCTCAATTATATGAGAGCGTGGTCAATATAATATACTTTTAAATATTATTATTATTATATTATATTTTTTCATAATATTATCATTATAACCTTAAAACTTTTCTTATACAAATAATACTATAACATATTATGTCCAAGATATTTAAAATTATTATATCATACACATATACTAGAGACATAGTGGTAGATCACATATTAAATTAGAAACACCTGTAGACCACATTCTAAAATAGTATCAAGTTATTTGTATTTAACTTTTCATAAAAGAAAAGTTAATATTTTTAATAAGTTCCATATCTTAAATAGGTATTTACTATATGATATAGTTAAAATTATTTTTGCCAATGTCTATTATATAAAAAATTAAGATATAACTCAAATATTTCAATAAATCGGGATTCTATAATTATTTATAAATAAGATAACCAATTATATTAATAATTTTAAGGTAACTTTAATCAATGATAAAAAATTAAAATAGGAAAATAGATTAATATTAAATACATCACAATTTGATATATATGTATATAGAAGTGTAAAATTATCATTATTAATACAATTTGAAAGAAAAGAAACTGAAAATGAATGTTGAATGTTAGAAAAAGAGAAAGATCAATGAAGAAATGGTTGGATGGAATTTAAGAGTAGCTGGTAGGAGTGAGCAATATGTAGATGAGGATAAGAAATGATAAAGGTGACCGACCCTATTTACTTGAGACACAAGGCTAGTTGAAAGAAAAATAATCTAACTTGAAGTAACTAAATAATCAATATTAAATATTTTTATTTCATAATCAGTAAATATTTTTTTCATTTAAAAAATATTAAAAACAGGTTACTTATGAATTGGTAGTATATATGATATTGTGTAAAAATAAAAATTGATTTAAATTCAATAAACTTATCTTGATTTTCTCCAGGTGATGTGTTTAACTATATTTTTTCTTATAAATCATCAAAATTATTTTAGTCACATATATGTCCAATGCATTTATTCTCCTAAGTAAATATTAATATTAACATAGAATTTATATTTTAAAACTTTAAAATGTTTAGTGATATATTATGTATCATTAATAACAACTAATATATTAGTTTCTTACATTTTTTATATTTATTATAATATTAAAATTAAAATTATATTAGAACATTTAGGACTTATAAATTAGTAGAATCATTCTATAGTTTTAACTTATTATAATTTACTATTTTTTTATCAAATTCATTTGTTCCATGTTTTTTATGTAATTAATTAATGTATGTATGTTTATTTAAATATGTTTTAGTTGCATTATAATCTTTCATACTATATTGAAATTTTTTATTTATTTTATTTTCATAAACATTTAAGCAACTTAATTTTATTAATTTCTAACCATTTCTTTCTTGCTATACATTTTATAATAATTTTAAAGTAATTTGATTTTTGAATATTACAGATGCATAGTGAACAAGATTTTGATGAAATAGCAGCTTGGCTTAGCGAAAATGTAAGTAAAATGTATAAATTATTATATATTAAATTCTTTAAGATATAAAAAAAATGGTGCTAATTCGTTAAACACTATACAAGATTTTCATGTTCTACACTCATTATATATTCAGAGCAGGCTAATCCACCAAATCCATTCAGTAAAATATTTATAATTTACTATATTTTTTTTTCTTAAATTATTGTATATTATATTTTAGAAAATTATCTACTGTATTTGGCACTCTTTTATTCCAATTGATAGTTAATTACAACACAACTACATACCAACTCCATTGGTCACGAGTATTAAATACTTGTTTAAGTACAAATTTTTACTAGGAATTAATTCTTTTAAGCCATTGTAATGTATACCATTTGATTGCAGTGAATATGAATGCTCTGGTCTGAACTCCCTTTTAAAGTTTATTTCAAATATTGAGTTGAAAAATAAAATAGTTTATTAAAATAATTTTTAAATAATTAAAACATTCTTACTTCTTATAATTTTACTGAAATCAGTATTTACTCAGTAATAAATATTTTTTATTTGTAATATTTTCATTTTTTCATTCCAAATTTATAGCCAGGAAGTTCTACTAAAACAGGAGGAGAAATTGAAGAATCTCTTTCAAGTAGTGAGTTTGAACGATTCTTAGCTGAGCGAGCGGCAGCTGCTGAAAATCTACCTACAGGAAACAGTGAAAATGAACCAAGGCGTAATAAAGAAAAACAAAGTGATACTATGTTTGCTTTGTAGAGATACACTTTTAATTTTAAATTATTTAAACTATTAGGCAGTCAATAAAAAAATAATCATTACATTTGTATAATAACTTAAATTCTAATCAAGTATGTTCAATATGAAAAGACCTTTATGGTTTTTAATTTTAAGTTTTAAATTTTAACTGTCAAAATGTAATGTATTTTATCAGTTTATTATAGATAAATTATCGTCTAATATGATTGTTTCCTGTGAATTATTAAATATTTATTGCATTTTAACTGAAATAAATACTAATAAAAATATTATGAAAAATATGTTAAAACTGTAATGGTAAATTGATTTTATCAACTACAAACTTCCATATAAATCAAAAAAATAATAAGAATGATTGTTAAACCTTTTTATGATATACAATTATTTTATACAAATTTTATCAAATTGTTAAACATTTATTATGAAAACAAATACAATATTCGTTTCACTATAGTATGTAAGTTGATAATAGTTTAAACAAAATAAATTATTGTGTTGTTAATTTTTTAACTTTCATCACTATACTCTTTAAATGGTAAACCTACCATTATTTATTTTATATAATTTGACTTTTGATTTATAAATATTTATTGCACTTAAATAGTTCATTCCATTCTGTGTTTGTTTGTTTTGATTTGGTTGTGTGTTGTTATTTGTTAAAACTATGTTTTTCCAGAAACTTATCTCTTTTATCATTGTTTAATGGTATATTTAATAATTTATATTAATATATTAATGATTCCAATTGTTATTTATTTTAAATTTTATTTATTGTTAATTTTATTATTTTATTATTTAACATTTATCGTCTGGGCTAGTACCATTTGTGTGCACTGTTTTATTTTTTATGTTTGAAATATTTAGTCATTTAGTACATTAAGAATTAAATAATGTTTTGCACTTCATCACACTATTATTGTGGGTAATATTTACTTTGAATTTTCAATTTTTTGTAACTTTCATAATAATTTAATGATTGTGTAATTGTAATTAAATAGTATATACAGTGGTGTGAAAGCCATATATGCAATGTTTGCATATTACACAAATTCTAACTAGGAGATCACGAGGGTCATTAATTCCAGACCTTTTGTTTTATTATAGAAAATGATTGATTTTTATTTGTATGCATGGGCTGTCTGGTGTATACACCACTGAATATACAAAATATATAAATTTATCATTTGTAATATTATCAATTGTGATATAACTAAATTTTGTCTGGAGAAATCAATTTGATTAAATAAATTGTAGAATATTAATTTTTAGCCAATAGTTATTAAAAAAATACAATCTATCCACTGTAAGCACTTACAATTAAAATATTAACTTAATGAATTTGAATGTTATTAATAGCTCTATCAAATCAATTAAATTATGAAACCTTTTTCAATAGAAAAATATATGTTCAGTGTTAATAATTAATTATTTGTTACGTGTTTTTTTTTTTTTGGTAAAAGTGTAAATCTACAGTTACTTTCTATTTAAATATTTATTATTAAAAAAAAACCTAGTTTCAAGTTAACAATATAATTAAGATACTTATAGAAGTTATTATTAATCAACCATCAGGATACCCTGCAGTCAAGTAAACCTTATTAGATTAAGAGTTTTCTGGCTGGAATTCGTATGTAAAAAACTAAAACAATCATAACTTTAAAAATACGTTTTTTAATACCTATGGTAAATCAGTCAAGGAAATTTAATAAAATCTATGCAAAGTTAAAAACTTAAATTTCTTTCTTATAAGTTTTTTACAAGTTAAGTAAGAAAAAAGTTACTCCACTAACTAGTAATAAATCAGTTACATTTTTGTTATAATTATTAAAAATATATGAGCTCAGGAGCGATATTTTATTGTAAGATTTATTTATCGCCCAAAAATATTATCCAACAATATTTGAAATTACACAGTTATAAAATATAAATAGAGCTATTGTCAGATACCTTGAAAACGGGGATATGATAATGATAATTATCATTCTAAAATATAGAAAGTCCATCAAAATCAATCTAATTCATGAATAAGGATTTAAATATTGATATTCTCATCAACGAAGTCCAAACAAGGTCTTTGCTTTGGAATAAAAGTTTAAATAATTATTCTGATAGGTATTTAAAAAGAGTGGCATAGAAAGAAGTTTTTATTTTGTAATACCCAAATTACGAAAAAATATCAAGTCAACAAGAAAAATTAATAGGCAAGTACAAATATTATGTATATAATAATACATAATATATGAATCTCGAAGTACAAAAAGGGCACAAGTCCAAAATTTTTTCAAAAATTACTTTTTTACATTATCGAATAGGTATACAATACACAGTTCAATACTGACTAAAGTCATTTGTATTTTGACAGTTCGAAAAATCTATTGATCGTACGATAAAATGTCGGTCGTGTGACTTAACCAACACTTTATCGTACGATAATATTTTTGGACAGTAAAATAAATTTAATTTTACTACATTTCTACCCCTCCCCTTTGAAGGCCTTTCTTTTTCTTAGTAACAAGTTACAATTATTTATTTAAATAAAACATGTTTGTTCTTATGGAGGAACCTTGTTTTTATGATTAAAATATAAAAATAATACAATTATTCAAATTTATAATCATTTAAATATTATAAAAAAAAGCTGTAGTGCGGTAACATATAGTATGTTTTTATAGTATGAACCATCAATTTTCGTTACAACCATAATCGAGATTGATAAAGATATTGTTACCAACATCAATATCACCGTTAGGTTTTTTATCACTAATCGTTTCTTAGTTCATTCGTGAAAAATTCTCACCGAGGGAAGATCCAAAGCTCTTCACGCTTTTTAAATGATTTTCAATTCCTTTTCCAACTGTTCTTTTTGTTACATTAATTGTTAAATTCTATTACAATTTTACCGTAATTACACGTTAATCATTAAAATCAAACACGACGTCATGTACTCTGTAAAAACTCCTAGCAAATACATGACAGCTAAAACCAGAAGAGGTGAGTTAATTTTATTATTTTAAATACCTAGAAGGTTACCTATTTATATCACGAAACATATTAGCTATCGAAGTATGATTTTTATAATAAATAATATTTTTGTCCAGGTGTCCGTCACAGTTTTGATAGGCTAGATTCTTTTCGTGAAAACTTAAAAAAAGTGAACGGAGCAGAAGAAGAAGAATTAGTATCGTATGTATAATATTAAAACTTGTAAGTTTTTTTCTTAAACAATTAGTTGATTTTCTTTTATTGTATACAGTCCTGAACCAAAGCCAGTATTTCATTCCAACAGTCATCGCAAAGCTTTAAACAAGTGTCCACATTCACATCAAGATGTTCTAAGTCCCCAACACGAAAAACTCATAAACTATATGAATCAATGTAAGTGTAAATTTTATATTTTAAAGTAGATGTAAATAAGAATATTTTTATATTTCATTATAAAAATCATTAATGTTTCTATTGTTATTTAAATTTATAATAACATTAAACTCAATATTTTTTTATGTACTTCAAACTAATACAAACAGTTTAATAAATAATAATACCCGTGTATAACACATTTTAGCGTATTTAGTTTGTATAATACCAATTTTAAATAAAACATGTAATTTAACATGTTTTCAAATTGCAATTTTCTCATGATCATAAACATATTATGAACTAAAACTGTATCCATTACTCATTGTTCTATACAAAAATGGCATTAATGTTTATTACAAGTTTTAATATTACAAGTTACATGAAACCTTATCATTAATATCATTATACTAATGTTTTCTTTGGTAACAAATTTTGATTTATTAGATTTACTTTTGGTTTAAAAATTTATTATTTTATGAAGTTTGTATAAATAAACTATTATTATTTTATCAACCAAGCTATTTTTTCATACTAAACTTTAGAAACTGAGCATCCAATACACATACTTGAATAGAGATAAGAATAAATCATTCTATAAATTAAATAAATGAATTGGTACAAAAAGTAATAATTTGTTAATTTATTGATAAAATTTTATATCTCATCATAAATAATATTGCACAGATTTAAAAAGCTCTTAAAATTGTTTCTATAGAATATTTAGTTTAATTTAATCATAAAATTAGTCGTATGCAAAATAAAATAAGTAAAATTGGTTCTGAAATTGTTTTACTATTAAGCCTTTTTTTTTAACTTTACAAAATTCTTACATATGATTGTATGTAATACTGTTATAAATTATACAGTATAACAATGTAAATACTTACATTTTAAATTAATTTATAATCTTTTAAGTGACAAAATATTATTTACATAATGTTGAATCATTGGTTGCTTGGTATTATAAATAATAAAATTTATGATAACTTAATTGTTTGTATTCTATAGTAGTTTCAATTATTATTTTATCTTATGTCTTAATTAACAATCTCTTATTCTAAATAGAGAAAATATTTCAAACAGGAAATATTGTTTTTTTACTATTATTTATTTATTAATAATTATACATTATAAAAACATCGATATATAGTTCACTCGTATTTTAATTTCCTATCTATTACACCAATAAACATCAATCAATCATTATTACTCTATTTGCTATAGCAAAAAGATTATCTTTATCAAGGTTAATCAAATATGTTTGTAATTATCATACTTATTGTTAAACTAATTAATTAAAATGTTGTGTTTATTATATAATTAGGTTTTAAATTATATAAATCAAGCAATCAGTTTATAACATTGAATATTTCAAAAAATAACTAAACAATTTATTTGGTAAATTTATTTTTCTATAATTTGATGATTACCTTCTATTGTTTATTAAATATAAATTCTTCAAGTACAAAATGTTCCCATATAAAATATAATATTTGAGCAAATTAATTATTATTTAATATTTTTATGTAAATACCTTGTAATAAATGTACTTATTTTGTTTATGATCTTAGTAATTATACGTATAAACTTAACCACATTTTTAATATTACAGCTTGGCATTCGGTTGTAGAAGATGAAGAATCAGCAAAAAGTAAACTATTTCTACTAAATGTTAAAAATGTAATACCTTTTTATTAATATATTATTTTATTAGGTACACAAAAAATTGTTTACTTCAAACCCGAAAACACTGAAGAAGTTTTAAATGGTATATAATTTTTCTTAATATTAAATTTAATATGTATAAAACCAAATATATTTTTTTTTAGGGTTTCAAGCATTTGATTTGGATACATACTGGATCAAACGTTTGTACAACAATATTACTAAGTCAGTGCCGTAAAGTTTTTATATAGTGAATTACTTACTAGAAATCATTTTACCAAACTCGCCCATAGCTCACAATGTATCGAAGACATGAACACTCGCGCGTATGATTAGTTAATATTGTGTCACCAAATGTAGAATTTAATTAATGTCTTTGGACATTTTGAATGGGATGGGAAAGGAAATATGGAGGATAGTAGTTATTTAGTAGTTAGCTAGTAGAAATCAATGTTATACAAAAACCAATTTTAAAATATTGTGCGAATATTGATTAGTTTATTGTTGTTTCCTTAAAATGTACTGTTTTTTTTTATAGTTATTATTATTATTTTTTAATTATTATTATACAAATTTATGTTGTGAGTTATTTGAACAAGACTGAAATTTGTATAAAAAAATAATACTTAATGTACAATCATTTTATTTTTAAATTCCTTATTGTTGTTTGAACTTAAAACACTGAGACTTAAGCCAATATTCTAACCTGTTAAAATTTTATATTTTTTTCTTATACTTTTTTTTTTTATAATTACCAACAATTTTGAATATTGGCCCTCTCACTTATGTAAATTACCGTTTGTTTTAAATTTATTTTTCTTATTTACCGTGGTTTATTTTCAAACATTATAAAAATTAAAAGGAACAAACAAAATAGGAATCTTGTTATGATTACATATTGTAATATGACATTGACTTGCTTATTTAGTTATAAAAAAAAATTGATTAGTTCCTAGGAATTTATTTATATATGTCAGTTCAATAATTTATATATTTGTTGAATAATTTAGTCTTCTTTATTTTAAAATATCGTATTATTGATTGAAATTGTGGGAATAAATTTTTGAATTGATGTACTTGTATAAATTTTTCATTGTTAATTGTTATTTGTTAAACCTACAAACAATTAATGAGTATACAAATATTTTGTTAATTGTTGGAAATGAACAGTTGACTAGACGTACAATGTGCTAGAATTTGAAATGATGTTTAAAGTTGCTACAAACTTCATATAATACATAGACAATTTGCATGTGTATTATGTATTATTGAAATATGATTTGGCGCTTCTTTTGAATGAATAAATAGCTATTGAATGTAATTTATTGTTTTTTTTTCTTTTATGAAATAAATCCAGATACATTGCGGTAATATCTTATTATTAGACAGCGGATTTTCAGGTTTAAAATATGATGCTAATATGCTCTGAAAAATCCCTTAAGTCCTTAAACTTGTAAATATGCAAATATCACTTTTTTTTTATCTAAAATAATTCATAAATTTGTACACAAGTTACAATAAGAAATATGTAATATGTTAAAATATAATATTTCGGTCATTTAATTGATTAATTACTTTTGATAAATTACTATATAAATACCTTATTGCTGTACGCTATTGCTTGGGCAATGGAACTAAATGTGTAGTAACTTTAAAAACAATTTATTATATAATAAAAATACATAGGTATTTATTAAAATCATCTAATTAATTAATGTCAAATTAAAAAACAATTGTTATCGTGAACCATTTCTTTTGGAAATTATTTAAATTCAAACAAAATTTATATATACACACAAACAAAGTAATAAAAATAATAAATAACTTTGCGCATAATTTCTCTGGTAAATAATTTAAATTTTAAACAGAAATACATATTTAAATATAATAAAATATATTAAATCAAAGTATGTTTCACAACAAGTTTTTCCTGCTAGAAAAAAATCACAATTTGAGAAATCATCATAATATTTTATTGTTTTATGAACTTTAATAGAATATATTCTAAAATATGCTTTAATATACAAAATACATTTTTTTCTACGAACTCTGTGGTGGATAAATCGTCCACATTTTTAATCCTCGTCGAGCTGCATAAGGCCATTAAAAATATGTAAAGACCTAAGGATCTGTTCTGTAGTTATGATATGAATATGTTGATGGACATGACTGCTATAACATTCACCAACTAAACCATCCTTAAAAGATTTTTTTTACTATTGATTTGATAATGTGATACAAGGTAAAATAGGTTTTCACACTTTTAAATTTTTTTAGCCATGACCTTCAGCCATCCACATATTTGTCATGGCTTGGGAAAACATTTTGCCACTCCTACTAAATTTTTGTAAAAAAAAAGGATTAAAAAAAAAGAAAGTCATAATGGCAAATAATGTCATGCTATAGCAGTCGAGTGTTTTTTTTTTTTTTTTTTTAAAACAATATTTTTTTGAATACTAATAATTTGTGTATAAATTTATTAATTAGTATTGGACGCTTGGAATATAAAAATTCAAACTGATCCATTAAGGTTGGTTTAGTTAGCGAATGCTATAGCAGTCATGTCCATCAATGTGTTAAATATCTGTATCTTGAAATGAAATAAAATTCCGATACATTATATTTAATTTTATTAAAAGTATTTAACCATCTATTTCATGTTAACATTTTCTTATGCAAATGTTGGATACATTATGTTAACATTTTATCATGATCATATATAACAGAAATTTTAATAAATTCTTTGTAATTCTATAAGAGATTATGGAAAGATTTGGACTAGTCATTGAGTCTCCTTGAGATTAAATCTACATTTTCGATTGCAAATGTTCATTTGCTATGAAATTCCATTAAAATTACTCTAATTAATTTTTTGAGGCGAAAACAAAGAAAAATGTGGGCTTGATAATCCTTAGTATATTTAACAATGTTTTTTAACAAATCCAATAATAGTTTTGGTTTGAAAAAATGTATTGTTAATAACTATATTATTTCATTTGAGGGTACAAAACTATAAAAGTAATTAAAATACCTAAATTATATTATTTTTAAATAATTAATTATATTTTACAGAATTAAATCTTAATCTTACATTGCAGAGCTGACATTAAATAATAAAAAGAATAAGTTCATCATACATTTTGAAAGTATTTAGATGAATAATTAAAATTAAAATTAAGCTTAAAATAATAAAAAAAAAACATTAATTATTGTAATAATTATCAATTGAGAAAACATGTGTGTGATAATAATATGTTAATAGATCATTAAGATATGAATAAATTTGGAACTTATGTAACATCTCAAAATTAAAGCGAGAATAACAGATATGAAAAAAAAACAACAATTTTAGTATTATGTTTTACATACAAATTTATACATCTTAAATAAATAATTTAAAAAAATTACTTTGATTGTAGTGTATTTTTACTAAATAATTCACAATTCTTTTCAATCCAGGGATGTTTTATTACATCAGTTAAAGGTAATCTATCTTGAGGCTCCTTAATTAAAAGTTTTGAAATCAAATCTCTAGAACCTTTACTCATATGAGGTTTAAATTTATATGTAACCGATCTAATTTTTTTAAAGGTTTCACTTTGTTCTGAGCTTTCAAATGGAGGTGATCCGCACAAGAATTCATAAGTTAACACACCTAAACACCAGTTATCCACATATTCATTATAAGTTTGAGAGTCAACCATCTCTGGTGGTAAATAATCAATAGTGCCACACATAGTTTTTCGGACTTTAGATGGTGCATGAACAGACCAACCAAAATCTGCCAACTTAACGACATGATGACTAAATAATAAAAGATTCTCAGGTTTTATATCTCTGTGAATAACACTTTGTAAATGACAATACCTGAGAGCATCAGCTACTTGTCGTAAGTAATATGCAGCTGTTGGTTCATCAAAACGTTTACCTGGTTGCGAGTTTAATACTTTAAATAATTCTCCTTCTTGGGCAAACTCTAAAATTAAATATATTTTTTTTTCATCCCAAAAATATGTAAGCATTTTGAGAATGTTGGGATGGTTAAGATGAGTTTGAATTTCAATTTCTCGCCGTACTTGATGTTCCATGTGGTCGTTCACTAATTCTGATTTAAACATCATTTTTAAAGCAACCATGTATTGTGTATTTTTGTCTCTAGCAAGATAAACACGACCAAATTTTCCACGGCCAAGAGGTGTTCCTATTTCAAAATCATTTAGTTTCCACTGGAAATTTTCAGGGCGCTTAGACCTAACTTCTTTCATTCTTTTTTCAATTTTCTCAGCAACTTCATTTTTAGGTTTAACTTTATTTTCACATATTTCAGCCATGATTGATTGTACAACAGTATTGATGAACTGAAATAATATAAACAGTCTATTAGATTACAATAAATGAATAATACCTATAAATATTTATTTATTACCAATAAATATTAAGTAAATAAATAAGTTTATTTTTATTATATGTTTAATTTTATACAAAAGCAATAAAAAAGATTCAAGAATGAAGTTCTTCACTCATAAATGTGGGGAAGATTTTGTTTGAGTTCAAAAAAGTGATATTCCTCCATTTCAATTAAAAACAATTAAATGTAAAACTGAATTCACTACAGGGAAAAACAACAGTGGTGTCCTCCAACACAGGATACCAAGAAGTGCAACTGCACTGGTAGTCAAAGAGAGTGTAAGGGAAGGTAAATTATAGTTTAAATAATTTTAATAGAAGAAATCAACATTTAAAGGAACTAATGAAATTGAAAAAAACAATAAACAAGCAAAAATTTTGCTAGGTATTAAAACTATTAATTCAAATAATTAACAAAGCTAAATGCATGTCCACATGAAAAAAACCAAACGGAGAATATTTTATAAAAACATTATTGCTCTGTGGTTAAGTTATAGGTATCTGGTATTCTCCAGGCAGGAATAGATCTAGAAATTAATCAAGGGTAATCTGGGTAATTAAAAATGAAATTAGTATTTAATTACATTGTACTCAATAATATATATTATGTTATAAGTTAGGCCCAGAAGTTAATGCACTTAAAACTATCAAAATATGCGTTTAAAATCACTAAAATATGCATTTAATTTTTTTTTTAAATAAATATTTCAAAAAAATGTATATAAAATGTTGATAATAAATAAAATAATTACCCCCTTACCCCCTCCAAGGTCCACCCCTGTCTCCAGGCATGTTTCTAGAAATAACTTGATTTATTAATATATTTTGTAGGTTGTGTTAGGTTTTGAGTAGTTGTCATGTAGTGAAGAATTAGAAAAATTATTATTAATATACAAAAATGAACTAACAACCTTCTTTAGGAAAAACCATAATTTAAGTAACCTTTAATGAATTAGTAACTAACTATTTAAATTTTTTATGTATAAAGATTTTTCACTTTGTTCTAGAATTAATATACATACCAGGTTTGTATGATAACGAGGTAAAACATTTCAATTATTTGAAAATTTAAATGAGTGTCCCCATTAAATGGAAAATCCCATGGGCAAATATCAAATTATGTGAAATTAAATTAATGTCCATATGATGAAAAAATTCGTAGGCAGATAACTATAATATTTATTTTATCTCTATATATAAAAGGATCAGCTGAATAACTGGAGATATGCATAGCTTAAACCATTGGGTTCTAGAGACTTAAAATTTTGCACAGAGGTTTTTTATGCAACGTAGGCAAGCACTAAGAAAATATTTTTCAAAATTCAACCACTAAGGTAAGCAATAACCTAATGCAGTTATCATATAAGAGTTATAGTTATATCAATAGCACATAAATATATTAATAAAAGTTTTTATTTTCTATTAATTTAATAGTGTATTTAATTTTCATATTTGGGGTAAGGCTGTATTCCTGTTCATAGATAATAGGATAACTCAATATAAAAACTATGACAGATTTTTAAAAGGGTTTTGAAATCACTATATAGACCTTTATAAGTTTATAACGTATCCAATGGATCGTATGGATAGTATCCATTTACCGTAGTTTTAAACAACAGTTCTGGGCTACTTAAAGACAAAACATTAAAAAACAAATTCGTGTATGATAACGGTGAATTATATAAATTGTATATTTAAAAAAAACGCTCGAGAGTCAAGAATATAACATTTAACTCACCCGATCGGAATATTGTTGATCACAAGTCCTGATGTTGTTCAATATCTGACTTTAAGGCTTATGTAAGTCGAACAGACAGCAACTAAACACGAATCACTGAACTACTGAAGGGCGAACGTGGAACAGGCGAACAGAAAACACTCCACGTTCAACGCCTAAACACCAAAACACCAAATCTGAAATCAGCAAAGCATGTAAACAGTTGACTTTTAAGAATGTCGAGGATAGTTAATAGGAAAAACCGTTGGCCGTCGGTCGGCGCTAACCAATGAGATAGACGCTTCCGGTCGCATTCAAAATACTGCGTCCCTGTTGGTCCGCGATGCCGTGGATTTCAATTTTATCACTCGAACCGTTTTGCTTATCACTCTACCTAAGCAGCTGCTAAGCAGCTCAGTCAGTGTTTGTACGAGTTGTGGTATCAATACGTTCCCAAGGCTATGGGAATTTTCTCCCTTCCCAACTCGTACGATATACCAAGACGGTAAGTTGTTAAGCGCTAAGCAGTACGTACTTTGTCAACCACTCCGTGCTCCGTCTCTACCGCGATACTGCGATACTACCCATAACCAAGTTGTATTCATATTATCAATGCACCTTGCCCATGATCCAGGGTCAGTTTTAATCTTTTTTCCGTGGTCAGTGTTGTTTTACCATTTTCATACGATTGAACAGGCATTATTATCATTAAGAATTCGTATGTGCGCGTTTAGTTCCGCTCAAAAACAATAAACATATAGTTAATAATTTGATACGCAACACCTGAAAATGCACTACTGACTGTTCATACGTGGACGGACGAGCGCACGTTTAAAGATGTCGAAATCTCCGACGCAAACTAGCGCACAGTAGACGTATTATTTTGAAATATCTTTTAGTCGCGTATGTGACCGTCTCGCGCCGATTTTCTGACGTTTCCGCGTAACCGTGCTTATTGGACGCATTTCGCGGGCGCCCGTGCCAGTGCAATTACGGGTCCATCCGCCATGAGGGCGCCGCTATATTTTCTTGTGGTGGTGCTGTGCGCCTTATGTTGTGGCGACAGTGTTGCTGATGATGGTCAGCCCACAGAACAGATCACCACCGAACAGATTTCTACACACAAGAGTGAGATGCAGACTAACAGCACCAATTCAGATACATCGAGCGCTTCGGAAGGCCCGGTAAATGAGACGCAAGTCAATACTACAGAAAAATCACCGGTCACTCCCGGTGAGCCGGTGCTACCCAAGAAGGGATCAGCCGAAGAAGAACGCAACAGTTCAATTGCCATATTTTTCGTGCTCAGCGTTCTTGCTTTGGGCATACTTCTTATACATCTGATGCTCTCCACGCATTTCCAGTATTTGCCCGAGAGTGTGGTAATCGTATTTCTCGGTGCTGTTATCGGTCTCATAATAAATCTCATGTCGGAACAGCATATAGCCAATTGGCGTAATGAGGAAGCATTCTCGCCTACTGCATTTTTCCTAGTTCTTTTGCCTCCCATTATTTTTGAATCCGGTTACAATCTACACAAAGGGAACTTCTTTCAAAACATTGGTTCCATTTTAGTTTTTGCCATCATTGGCACCACTATATCAGCTTTAGTTATTGGTGCTGGTATTTATGTCCTTGGTCTGGCGCAAGTAGCCTACAAATTAAGTTTCGTTGAAAGCTTTGCATTTGGATCATTGATCTCAGCTGTTGATCCAGTAGCCACAGTAGCTATATTTCATGCGTTGGATGTAGATCCTGTGTTGAATATGTTGGTGTTTGGTGAGAGTATATTAAATGATGCTATTGCCATTGTGTTGACTACTTCAGTACTACAATCCAATGGACCGGCTATGAGTACCTCTGAGGCTGTTTTGACTGGCATCAAACAGTTCTGTTTGATGTTTTTTGCTTCAGCTGGTATTGGAGTAATTTTTGCCTTAATAAGTGCTCTATTATTGAAATATGTGGACTTGAGGAAAACACCTTCACTTGAATTTGCTATGATGTTGGTGTTCACTTATGCACCATATGTCTTAGCTGAAGGCATTCATTTATCAGGTAAACTGTTACATTCACATTCTAAATTTATTAATTTTACATTTTTAACAAGAAAATTTATTTTTTTTACTCTAGGAATAATGGCCATTCTATTCAATGGAATTGTTATGTCACATTATACTCATTTTAATTTGTCAACGGTCACACAAATTACAATGCAGCAGACCATGAGAACATTGGCATTTATTGCTGAAACTTGTGTATTTGCTTACCTTGGATTAGCATTGTTCAGTTTCAGATTACATTTTGAACCAGCTTTAGTTATATGGAGTTTAATCCTGTGTTTAATTGGACGTGCGTGCAATATATTTCCATTGGCTTACTTATGCAATAAGTTCAGAGAACATCAAATTACAAAACATATGATGTTTATAATGTGGTTCAGTGGTAAGCTTCTATAATTTAATTTCCACTTTAAATATTTAATATTTTGATTATAGTTCCAATAATTCTTTCAATGTTATTAATGTAAAAAAATTATATTTTAAAATTAAAATAATAAGATGACAGACATTAACTAAACTAAATTATAAAAATGAAGGTTAGTGACCACTAGTGATATCTGAAAATCTATTCAAATTGTGATTTTTCCTGAACTGTTAATTTTCTCCCGTATAAAATAACTATTCCAAATTATTTAAGCTTTAAATATTTATTTGGAATATGTAGATGTGCACAGTAATTATTAAAAAAACATAAATTAATTTTAAAAAATATAGTATTTACAATTTGTACAAAACAAAAATTATATATAATAAATAACTAAATAGATTGAAATATAAAGTTATTATTATTTTAAAAACCTTATCTTCTTGCTGTCAATAAAAATATTGTTTAGTCAAATTAGTCATTGCATACTGGATCATACATATTATATATGGTTGCACAACCCATTATTATCATGCATAATTATTAACATACAAAAAAATTTTAATTCATAAGTCTCATTCTTATAGCTTTAATTTGACGCATAACAAGTTTAAGGAAAACATTTTCTAGTTTTATTGTTATTTTTTATAGAATGCTTTTAGTAAAAATATGTTCAATATTAATATACTAATTTTTAAGTAAACTTCATATGTAATATGATTACTATTAATTATTTATTTATTCATTTTTTAGGATTAAGAGGAGCTATTTCATATGCACTTTCATTGCATTTAGAATTTAGTAATGAAACTAGACATGTAATAATCACTACAACATTATGTATAATATTAGTCACAACCTTATTGTTTGGTGGTTCAACAATGCCACTAATGAAGGTAATTTTTTTCTATTCTTAAGTTAAGTAGATCTAAAGTTTCATTTTTTTCATTTTTTCAGATTTTGCAAGCATCCAAAGCTGGGAGAAGTACTCGCCGCCGAAGAAAAGACAAAGCTATATCTCTTAGTAAAACAAAAGAATGGGTAATTTCAATTAATATTATTTAATTATTTAAACTTAAACTGTATTAGTAATTATTTGCACAAATATACGTTAGGGGCAAGCAATTGATTCTGAACATTTATCTGAACTAACTGAAGAAGAAATGGAAGTTAATTTTATTCAATCAAGAATCAGTGGATTTGCTAAATTGGATATAAAATATTTCATACCTTTCTTTACTAGACGTTTTACACAAGAAGTAAATACAAATTTTTTTTTTTTAAGTGGTTTGTCAGTATGAAAAATATTATATTTTAATTTATATTATTTTGTTTATATAAATAAACATGTAAATTGAAATCTTAAAAAAAACCTATTCTTTTAGGAATTGAAAGACTGTAAAACACAGATGACTGATCTGACTAATCAATGGTATCAAGCTATTCGTATATCACCAACTGCATCAGATGATGATAAGGCTGCCAACAATGGACAGACCCAGACATCTAGTCGTCAGTCGAGTTGACAATTACAGCAACCACCTGTTGTGAGGCAAAGTAATGGAGGGGAAACGCAGTCGTTGATACACCGACAAAACTTCAAAATATAACGGTTTTGTTTTACAGGTAATAATTTGTTAAGTGACATTCAGAGCTTGTCTGCATCAAGTTTACCACATACGACCGGCCAACCACAATAATTTTAACAACTATTTACTCATTGTACTTAATGTATACATTTTTATAATTAAAAATATACACAGAATTATATCAACTATTCTGATGAATACTTCACAATATATTGATTCATGTGAAGTATAGCTTACAGAAAAATTGATGTATTTAACGTGTACTTTAAAGCTTAAAGTCTGAATTTAGAAAAAAAAGTAATTGCACAATTTTATACTGTTATATCTAGAAATTAAAAAAAGTGTGATAGTTATTATAATTAATGTACTTTTGTAAAGTACATATCATTCTATTTATTTTTTTGTTTTGTTTAAATATTTAGTTTATCTTATATTTATAATAGTTTCTGTATGATTTAAGTAACTGCCTTGAAAAACAAATTCTATATTTTGAATAAAGCCTGCGTGTGCCATTATATAATTATTTTTTTATATTAAAAATGGAGTATAAAATGAGCTTATTAGTAAGTACACTAGTATATAATTCTAATGTGTGCTTGCTTTAATTCACAAAGGTAATTTTATCAAATATACTTGCCTGGGCTTCTGCTTTGTTTAAATTATATAATATATATTTTTTATTACTATTCAAAACTATATTCAATATTCAGGGTATTTTCCCAACTATCATATTATAATGTATGCTGATAAAGTATTGTACATTATTACAGATATGTTATTTATTATATTCTTATACTTAACCATGTTTATATTTCCTTCAGGTTGGACTCAAAGACAACTATTATTTTTCGATGAATTACCATATTTAATATTTCATACTTTTATTTTGAAATAAAATTATATGAATTGGCAGTTCTTTTATTCATATTGTTACCTTTTTATTTGAGTAAACATTTCTTTGTATTATAATAATCATATTATTTTGTTGATATGTTGTTTTCTTGTGATAAAATAAACAAATTATTATCATAAACAAAACGAGTTTTATTTATCAGTAGTTGAACATTTGTTTTAATTATTATAATATTGAATTGCCTGGACTTGAATTAAGTTGATGAATAAATGCATAATTATTTCTATGCAGGTAATTATTCTTTACTCTTATATTGATATATGTGACAGTAATAGTTTTAATTTATTGTGTATGGTATAGTTATGACTAGGGTTAGGAAAATGATGCACTTAAAATCTTCAGTAAGGGCGTTAAAAAGTTACCAATAATGCTACAAAAAAATGCTTATTAACCATGAAAATGCTACTTAACATTAATTTAGTCTATAGGTATTATTCCATATCAGAAGTCCCAACAATTGACACAAATACACAACCCAACCGCTACTCTCTACTCAGTCATCACTGACCATATCTAAGAATCTATGTTCGGAAATATTTACCAATAATTTCATGCACAAAATATATACATATATAAATATATATAATATATTCATTTTACTTTGAATTGATAAGTATGTACCTAAATGTTCTAATAATGTGGAATGTGCCTATAATTAATAAAAACTAAATATAAAAGCTAATTAACTGAAACTAAAGTACCAAAAATGCATTTATTCACGAATATCATAAGAAAATGCAACAAAAAATTGTAAATTTGAACTCTGTGATGTAATTTTAAGATATATTAATTATTAAATACAACATCAGTTATTTTTTTATAATGTACTTTTATTTTAGAATATCAGTATACTTATTTCTGTATAATGTTTAATATAAATTCAATATTATTTAACAAATGTCACTGTAGATTTATATTTTAGAGATATTTAATAGGGAGAAAAATCATGGAGTGAACATACCATTTTAGTGGGCAATGAGCCACTAATTAGGATGGATTCAAGATAACTAATTTCAAAAAAAGTTAAGTTTATATTTTAAAAATAGATGGGTATTGTAATGAAATATGGTCAATTTTATCTTGTTAGATTTTTTTTTGAAGAGAACATATTATCAGCTCAGAAATTGCCAAATGTATCATATAATCTGTAATTTATAGGAATTTATGAACATGGATTTTTTAAAATATCGCTGCTCAAAACAATAAATTATAAAATATACAATGATACTATCAATATAAATTGGTGAATACCTGTAAGTTAGACATAAATGGTAACCACTTTTATTGCAACACTGATGAGTGACGACATTTGAAATTCAACACGAAAAACAACAATCTAAGAGTATCACCATGAACTAGGTAAGGAAAATCCGAGTCTGACCATGTATATGTCTTCTCAACATCGTGATTACACCAAAAGTGGCCCTCGACTCTAGCACGCTTGGTGGTATGGTTTCAAAAATGCAGGGGCTTTCATTACTGCGCGATACCTCCGCGTAAACGAAGATGGTATAATTTTAAATTAATTTAAATTTACCGCGCTTTTCTTGACATGTTTAGTAGTCCCCACGTAATAACGTCCACCAGGCGCGCCAATATCAATTTCCACTTTCCATGAAATCGACTATATATAATTTATAATTTATTTAACATTTTTTACTAATTGTTAACTGTTTTTGTAACGACTTTTTTTTCCGTAGTATTTCTTCTTATATTGACGTGCCCAGACATCAGCTAGAAGTAAGTTAAATTTAATTTAATTCCAATAGTTATAGCACTAAAAGACATTTAATTACTTATTACTATTAACATTGATTATAAATACTAGTAAATACTAGTATTTATAATCAATGCTATTAATTACTGACTTTTAAAAATTCTTATAAAAAATATAACATATTAATGTTATTATAATATATACTTACCGCATTACTACACACTATAGTGATTTAAATTAACTTCTTTATTTTCAAGATAATCAAGAGTGAGATGTGTCAAACACTAGATAAAGGAATAAATAATGTACAAAATGGTGAGAGAGTAAGTAAAAATTCATTTTTATAAATATTTTAATTTTAAGTATTGAATTTATTTTATATGTAGTATTTTAGCCCTAAATTTGATAATGAAGTAATATTAATCACGGACAAAGATATATAATAATATATAATATTATGTCTTAATCCGTGATATAAACAAAACAGTATACCGTTTTTGTTTGAAGAAATATATTTCAATGCATCATTTAATGAAAGTGAAATAAATTATGTATGGAAAAAAAATGATGTGGGTGCCATAAAACCACAAATTAAGATATAATATATAAGTATATCTTAATTCGTGTATTAGACTCACGGTGGGTGGTATTACCACATCAGAGTAATACCGCCCAAAAAATACTAAAAAGAAATTCATACTAAAAAAATTGAATGGTTTAAAATTTATCAAAGAGTTCTGGAGCGTAAATTATAAATACAAGTTATTCGTCATATTATTTTTAATAATTTACATTCTATGTAATTGTATTTGTGGTAGTAAATTATATCGGTGTAGTATAATCTTGTAGCAGTGGTGTAATCTCCAATTCCACTTGGGCGGGTGTCATTATCCGTATATCCACTATACATACTTATGTACTTCGGTCATTGATGTAATTTACCAGCCGAGTTAAACAGATAGATGACCATCATTTATGACTAATACCATTGATTATAAATACTATACCTACCGTGTAAGAAGACCGAAGTGTTTTATTTTGTATTTTTAGTAATTTAGATATACCTTATACGTATAGTAAGAAATAATGACATTTTTGTTTTTGTCTTTCACGAATTAATTAGGTAGGTACTCAAATGACTGTAGATTGTATATGCGAGTAATATAGTTGCCCACGGCAATCATGTTTGATTTTTAATAGTTTTAGAATGAAAAATAAAAATGTCGAAACAATTAAGATAAACATAAATGTAATTAAAACTTGAGGTAGGTATAAAAAATATTTAAATAATATGAATGAATGAAATGCAAGAAAAATGCAGCTTGGTTATATCACAAATTCTTTTCTTCAAAATATATTGAGAAAAATCATATGAAGTTTATAAAATATAATAATAAATTAATAACCAATAAGTTGTAACTATACACAATGTATAGTTATTAAATAATAAATCATTTTAAAATAAAATGGTAGATTTCAAAATTGTATAGATGGTTTTTAATTTTTATACTCTTAAAACACCATAATCATAAGTACGTTTTTGCTTGTGAATGTATGATTAAATAATACAAGGAAATATAAGTCACCAATAGTGTAGGTTCGTTGTTTTTCCTGTTAATCCGGTTAGTCACGGTCTTAATGATCTTATATACTTTTCTTATTTTCTAAGACAATGATGTTAATCGTTGAATAAATTGTGTTTATAGAATGTCAAGATCAAAAAATTAAAAACATACTAACATTTACAATGCATTATTTCATAGTTCATGTTTATATAGTTGTAATGTATTTATTTATAAGCCTATAACGTTATCGTAGATACTCACATCTAATATTTTTATGCATCCTTAGAATAAGTGATTTTAATTTCATCTGCAACTTCAAAATATCCCAATATTTTAATAAAAACCTCTCCATCATCATAACTATCGGGAAATCCTCTCAGTAAACAAAAAAGGAAGTAGTGTCATGACGTTTTGCGATGTTTATAATTAATAACTATACAAAAATAATATTAATAATAATATTAATAATAAAAAAAATGTCTGTTACCTATTATTTATTAATTACTGACTTCTTTTCTTATCTTTTTTACACAGACATATCGATTCATTTGTAGGTTTTACATTTTGCAACTATATATCAGTTGATAGAAATTAGAAATTAATAGTATAATACAGTTGTACACTGTGTATAAGACAAATTTAGTTTAGATACATAATATTTTGTCATAGTATTTTGTCATTTGTATCTATGGATATGATAGAAAACAATGGGTAACAATTATTACTCATGTACAATATAATAAATAACAATCAGTAGTTTATTAACTTTTATTTTATTTTTATATTAATTATTTTTTGTTCTTTAGTAATTGTTGCTTTCGTATGTATATATTTGTTATTGTACAATACTCGTTTTGAATACACAAAATAAAAATAAAATGTTTATACAAATATACAACAGGTACACAAATTAATTATGAAGAGAAAATCAGTAAAAACTAAAAAAAAAAACTAGGACACATGTTCTTCTTTGAGACTTTTTCATTTTTGTTTAATCTGTAACAAATATAAATTTTATGAGAACAATCATATAGACAGTGTTATTAAATTTGTGATTGTTTTGTGGATTTAGAATTTTTTTATAAAATTAAATAATATTTACTTTGTAACCTATTACCATTGATTATACATAAGTTAATTTTTTTATCTTTATAAGTTTTAAAAATTTCAAATTAAACAATTTTGAAAATTCTATACAATTAATACAAATATATAATTAAAATACAATCATTGTTTTCGAAAAATGATTCTGAGCGAATGAGGGGTGATTGACCAATATCAATTTTTAATATTAAAAGTGATTTCTTAATTCAGTAAACTGAATGAACTTTTGACAAAGTATATATAATAATCACGAACAATTTCGTTGAAATAACCAATCTTGTCAACAATTCATTTTTGAACTCTAATAAAAGTTGATTGTGATTTTTTCGTTCTTATACATAAGCCTATAAGTAGTAAAAGCTTATGAATTTTGAAAAAAAATAAAGTGCTAGTGACTAATACAATATAATTTCTAAATTTTGTGTGTTTTTAACAAAATTTATCTAAATTTGAACATTTTTACATTTATAAAAAAAAATGTGTCTATGTATTCTCAATATTTTTAAAAATATATTATACTAGCTGAATAACCCGGCATCACCCGTGAACAGTTTTTCCCGGTATGAGGGAAACGTTCTCGAACGTTCACGTACTCGAACGCTCCGTACTCGACCGCTCCCGTACTCGCGTTTATTAAAACATAGCTGAATAACCCGGCTTCGCCCGTGTGCAGAATAACTTTTTATTTTATTTCATTTTTACCCCTTTTAACTTCGGTAGGGGTCAAATTTTGGAAAATCCTTTCCCAAGGGATCTCCATTATATAAAACGAAACTGCTAACTAAATTTTATACTCAAAGCTCCAGCGGTTCCGGCCAGGCGAATTTTTCTAGTTTCATCTTTTTTACCCCTTTTAACCCCCTTAAGGGTCGAATTTTGAAAATCGGGTGACGTGGTGACACTTAGGAAGTTATTTGGAATAACTCTATGAAAAAAAATTGGAAAAAAGTTTAATAGCGTCACAATATGGGAACATAAAAAAGCCTGTTCTTATATATACATAATAGAATAGATGTAGTAAATTGTATTTTGTGGGTTTAAAATTTGTTTTCCGGTTAAAAAAAACGAGTTTCTAAAAAATGTAACAATAATTTTCTTTTTAATATAGCTTTTCAAATATTATAACAAATTTTAGGTATGCCTTATTTGTATAATAAATAAGAAAACGTTATTTTTATTTTTATAATTTCCATATAGGTAAGAATTTTTATAATAATATTTATAATTTCTTAATTTAGTTCTACAATGTACCTATTAATTATTTAAAATTGTATGAAAACAATTAAAAAAACAAATTCAAATGGTTATATTGCTATCGGAAGTCGAAATTTTGATAAAATGTCCCGATCGTTTTCTAGAAGAGGTATTAATGGAATTAATGGATTTTTACAGAATTAAAATCAGACCAGCCCAAGTCTCACAGTTTTGTCAGTACTATGTGTCTTTTATTAATATATTTATAACTGATTAGAACCACCTTAACGTGAGATGGGTGATAATCACATTCAGTTCTAAACAAATGATATTAAATATAGTATTGAAATTTAAGTTTTAAGTATTATTTACCTTTTTTTGTTCAGTTGGCGTAATGTCTCCGTCTTCGATGTACGTGTCCATGGGAGGAAAACAACTACAAGCACAAGCTACCACTGCCTCCACCAATGCGGAACAAAACATCTTCACATTTAAATACTTTTGAAAGTCTAATAATCTTGCACCCAATTGCATAAACCTGTCGTAAACACCCATGGCAACTATTTTTTCAGTCATAGTGTATAGTAGATTTTATACAAAAATAAATAAAAATGAAAAATCACGCGAATATTCCAACAAGTGTTCCGCGTCTCAACCAAGACACATTTGATTACCAACTGCACGGTCGACCACGGTTGTCACGGTCGTCGGTATTTTTATATTTGCCACTATAATACCACGCGACACTAGACCTGTTTTTCATACGTGTTGATTCTAATGCGACAGATATCATAATGATATCCATTACGTATATACCATATGCATGTTCACCTTGAAGACGCATTGCAGACATATAGGTACACAATACTCAGGTTTATTAAAGACTATTCAATTATTATATTCAACCTTGATATTGATTTTCCAATGAAATTCATTTAGGTATCTTCGTTCGTTATGATCTGTATTGTTTCTTATTTAAATAGTTATATAATGATTTATTTTTTTAGTTATTTAATTAAAATTTGTTTAACTATTGCTATTTATACTAGAATCTGAAGTTAGACCGATATTTTCATTTTTTCGTAAAAAGCGATACAAGGAACACGCTCGAACTAACAGTAAAACAAATCTAAGATAAACTTCTCAGAATAAAAGGTCTATTTCAAAAATAAATATACAGTAATAAACTAATGACCACTTTTTTCAATGTTTCTTAACAAAAAGATAAATAACTTTTACTTGGTAAAAGATACCATAAAAATTAAACAATTGAACATTTTTATTAATTTAAGGCATTAAAAACAAATTAAATATTGGTCAAACAAAAATATTTTTTCAACTGTAAAATTAAACCATCCAATTACAAAAAAAAACAAATGTTATTTTAATTTTTAATAAACGGTTAAAAACATTTTTTTTCTTTTATAGATACAAAATCATGCACAATGGTACAAGTATTCTCAAAAGCTAATGTTTCGACTACTTCGCCATCAATACTACTCACTACTCAGTAAGATGGTAAGACTAATTCAGTTAAATATTTTGCAATAATTTAGTACAGTGAATTCGTTTTAGCCTTAAACAAATATTTTTAAAAAATTACTAGAGTTGAAGGAAAATTAAATTCTTAAAAAATGATGAGAAACAAACAAGTGTTGAGGGCAGAAAGAAATCAAAGATCTAGGCTATTAGGACTTATGAGCCCAAATATATTTAACCCGATACGAACTATTTACAGTAGGAAACTTTTGGGATATATTGTCTAGCACAATGGTCGGCAACCTTTTTGGACTCTTGGGCCACATTTACAAATTAAAAAGGGTTCGCAAGCCGACCACTGGTCTAGCCTATTACTATAGGTAATATAGGTAATATAATACCCTATTGACTTCAGGGTTTGAAAAAATCACGAGGAACTTCTCTATTCACATCCTGAATCCATAATTTCTTTCATAAACGTATCTATCTATCTCTCCAATAATCCATTTCTCTTCTTTATCCTTTTACTTTTTAAATTTTTTTTCATATCGTACACTTGTGAATAATTGTATTTTAATTGTTTTTGTCAAAGGTGATAAACTGAATTATTATATTTAAAACAAACCCATTTATTCAGTAAATCAAATATCTTATATATCATTGTCTTATAGTTTTAATATAACTTTATTATCTAATATAACAAAGAAATTGTATCATGCTGTCATGGTGAAAAAATGAATTAAAAGTCATCGAATTATAGTTAGTTAATAAATGATTTAATGATTAAGATGGATTCGTGTTAAGGTTACGTTGTTACAATTAAAACAATAAACCATTGCGATTACAGTCGGAAAAAAATAAGGTCACCCCTTAGGGGGTAGTCACGAAAACAGTGAATAAAATGCGACAACAGTACGGCACAGTTATAAGAACAACTATCTATCATGAAAATATAGGTACTAACTACTAAAGAAAATAGACTGCACGGTTTAGTGTTTATTTTTATTTTTTATTATTTTGGTATTTTAACTAGGTACATACGTCAAATGTTTTGACAATTATCGAATTCAAAATTTGTTTACTATAAATATTATATATATATATTTACAGAAGTTCCTAACTTGTAGTATTAGGGAAACGCATGTTATAAACATAAGCATAAGTTTTCAGAATTTTCTAAGGTTTTATTATATTATAAAAAAATTGTGCGTTTTATTTAAAATATTTTATTATCGAGATACGAAAAAAACTAAGAAATTTAGAAAATTTTAAATACCTATAAATAGCATAACAAAATACAAAATATTTAAAAATTATACCTATCTTTATAAAATAATAATATAAGTATTGGATAGAAATTTTAAATCCCGGTTATTTTACTTTTTGAGTTACCGCCGTGATGGACCGTTTAAAACCGGTAATAACAAACAGGAAAAAAACACACATCATGATGATAAAATTAATACATTTCTGTTGTGTTTAAATCACGGTCACCGGCTTACCCCAACTACGTGAATATGAGTTAGGTACCAATACTTACACAGCTACACCCAACAGTTTCAAGACACACACGGGGAGCTAATGACCTTAGTTGTCGAAGCTCATCTTAACAAATAGACCAAAAAAAGACAAAATAAATACATTTCTAGTTTCATTCAGAATCATAAAATTCGTAAAATTACCTTACGAAGTATAAAACTTAAATAATATTATAAGAATTTATAAACTAGAATATTCTAACTATACAATTTTTTTCATACAAATTATAAAACCTAGTATGTAATAAATTAAAGGCGGTAATTTATAAAAATAAATAAATTACCGTCTTATTTCTTGTGTTGCTGGATTATCTTTAGGTATGTTTTATGTTTTTCATTGAAAATAAAAACGCACTATTAGTAAAAAATATAATTTGATTTATAAGTATCACTGTCGTAGGAATATGTATATACACTTTCGTCACTTTGTATATCAGAAGCGGTTTGACATTTTTCAGTCGGTGATTCAAAAAAAAGTATTACCACCCACCCACTAAAAAATGTATCTAATTGATTAACATAATTTTTTATCACAAGTTTCAGTGTAGCTGCACCAGTAATTATTAATCTGGCTCTTTCTATTACTTAGCCATTAAATTATTACGTTCATTACTGTAACCTACCAGATATTAAGTGACCGTCTATTCAAATTGACACCCAGCCCTAACTTTTTGGCGGTTCAGTGAACTAAAAAATACAATATCAATCCGCTACTGCTGTATACCATACAATTACGTATACGAGCAACATCAAGCACACAAGCAAATTATTATGAAGGAGACCGAAGAAGGGAAAACTTAATCAACCCTGGATGGACATGTGTCTAATGTATGTATGTATTTATATATTTGCAATTTGTTTTATTGTATTTTAAAAATATCAATAGTGTTAGATGCATATTTAATTATTAATTGGAATAAGTCAAAGATTTATATTTAGATGAGGGTAGTTAATTCACAGTTTAACTGCACTGGTTATTGAAAAACTTTTGGGTGCCATTGCCTCGCTTTAATCGGAATCTAAAATTGAATATTAAAAATTAGTCTATATAATATATTCTTTAAATTATTATATTTATTTAAATATAAATAATTATAGTTGATGACCTTGGTAGTGTTGCTTTCTTTAATTTGTTAATTAGTATTTTATGTTTAAAATGGTAAAATCACTGCGCCAAAAATAATTTATAATCGATTTGCATGATTATGTTTTTCTACATAATATCTTTACATAACGACAAAACAAATAAATATGAAAAATATAACAATTTATGTTGGTATAATGAATTTACTATTAGTGGAAAACAATTAACATTATATTATATGCTTATGCTCATATAGTCATATACTAACAACTTATTTGTTTATTACTTACTTAAAATGAGTACCTATATCATAATTAATAAATATTACGGTATATCGGTATTCGTAACATATAATACAAGTAGATAAGGGTTTATCATCATCAGCAGAGGTGTACCTAAGCCAGAACCACCAGAACCTAGTGCCCAGAGTCTTTAGTTATGTTAAAGTTGTGGGGCCACAGGACTTTTATCATAAAATTAAAAGCAAACTGAAAACATTTTTTTTTTATTTAGGTACCTATTACATTTATATTATTGATATTAAATTGATTTAAAATAATTTGTTAGTTTTACTAAATATTTTCTATGTGTTATAAATTTGAAAACAAAATGTATTTAATTATTTACAGGTACTTTTAATTTAAACACTTTTATTAAAATAAATTATTAGACAAATGGATGGAAAGACTTTATTGTTTATGTTTTATCTATGAACAATAATAATAAAAGGTTTATGAATATCATAAACTGATACCCATGCCATATATAAATATAATTTTATTATATATTTTTTAGACCTCTTGGGTGAATAAGTGAAACTAAACACAATATATTGTTTCAAAACGCTATAAACTCTTAATCTAGTACCTGAACCCAAAGCCAATTTACCTATTACTAAAAATATTGAAGATTAAACTCAACCAATTATTTCACAACTTTTAAAGTTTGAAATAAGTTAATACTTTTGGGATGTTAGGGACGTTAGGGTAATTTGGCTTTCAAACTTTTAAATAATTCTCCTTGAATATTTTTAATGTTATTATATTTATAAATTATAAATATATATGTATACTTATAGACAGGCAGTGGCGCCGAAGTCCATTTTGACACAAGCATATTGCAGGAAAATTTATCAAGACACCTACCACAATTTTGTTGTAGTAAAAACACACATCCAGCCTCATATCCCACATATTGATACACCAATTTATGATAACACGTGTTAAAACAGAGATAGACACGACCTGCAGTCATATGAAGATTTCACATATTAAATAATAATTCTGGTCCTTGCTGCATAAAAAAATTTGTGTCATCAACCATCAACTCTAAAAAGAATGTATTGCGACAACAATACCTGAACATATAGATCGACTCCACTGTAAACAGGTAGATAATATATATCATAGTTCTCTATATTATTAGAATGCTTCTTCCTATTTATAGTTATAAACTTATAAAGTTATAACTAATAATGACTAGTAAAATACTCTATTTGTTAAAATAAGAGCATTTCTTTAAAAGCATTTCTGCAAAGCACATCTCCTTCTTTTCTTCTATAAATACAAAACAAGTATATTGGAAAATTAGTATAGATATTTAATATTTATCCAATCAGTAAGTTGTATAGAATTTATATGACTGTCATTGTTGTTAAATTTAAAATGTATTCAAATTAATATTATTAAACTAATTAATTAAAGTAAATACATAAATTAAATGATTTATAGTATTAAAAATTTCTATTACTGAGTCTTCACACATTTACATGAATATAAATAAAATTGTCCTGTTTATATGTGATTACACTAAAACTAAGATCTGTAAAATCTGACCTCAATGCCCTTCAGAATTTAAAATTTAAATGCTTATGAGTTATGAGTTATATTAAACCTCGTAATAGACTCTTTGATATAATTTCAATTACCAAGATACTAGACAACATTCAAAACACATATTGAACATCAAACAATTGAAGTGACCAAGTGTCAACTAATTCTATCAAAATGTAAATAATAAAACACCAAATACATATACCGTGTAGTAATTTCAATATTTCATCATAATTATACTTAACTCATATGACTTAATTAGTAAATAGGAAGAATACAACATTGTTATAAAAATAAAAATAAACTATTTAAATGATAAATTTTACTCAGAAATATGCTGAATAGTTAAAAATTACAATTATTAGTTTACAACTAATATATTAGTATACTTAAATGGTTGCCTATGAAAAAACTTTAATTTTCAGATTAGTCTATAAGCTATGATAACATAAAATAATGTTCTCAAGTCTCAGATACCTTAATAATTTAAATTATTAATTAGTATGGCTAAAGTACAAAAGTCCAAATAAATCTAATTCTAACATTTTATCTATTAGAGAATAATTCATCATCAAACCAAGCCTAAAAAACCTAAAACTTGTGTTTCATTTTTGTCTAAAAATAAAAATGGAACATTTAATTTCTTTTAGTAAAATAAATTTAAAATAATTGAATTTAAATCCTATAGATGTCATTTTTCAATTGATCATAGCAATAAAATTAAGTGTTATATTACGAGTAGAAGGTAATGTACTAATGTGCTATAAATTATAATTTCAACTTTTTTTTAAATAACATTTCTATAAGTAATATCATTTGATTATAGTTATATAACAATATAATATAATGATTATAATATTTTATTCTATAATCAATGATAATACTCATAATTCATGCTGTATAAGTCTAAATATTAAATAGTGAAAATATTGTATCTACATTTAAAAAAAAGAAATACAAAGCATTAAGTAAATAAAATTATTTAACGCAACCAAAATTACAAAAATTCATTAAACTTTAATAACCAGTTAGTAATTCCAATATTGTCAATTAATCTCAATATTATTAAGTTTTTTAAAGGTAGACAATAATTAATTTATAATAGAAAAAAGTATTCAAGAAAGTACTTAGGTACTACCAATAATAAATTAATCTCCGACGAGTGAATTATTATATATGTCATAATAGGTGCTTATAAAAAATTACAAGTGTAATAATAAATACTAAATTTCAATGTCAATTGTCATTCATACAAATATTTATTTAGTAGATTATACTTTTTTATTTATAAAAGTAGTTAATAGATAAAGGTGTTCATTAATGTTTTTAATTGAACTAAATAAAACCAAGTATAGTGTCATTCTAGAACTACATCATAGCCCACATTTTAATGACTATGTGTGTCATTAAAAAGGTACCTAAATGTACTATACAGTTTTATATCATTTAAAAAACCACATAAAATAATACCAGAGATAGTATTCAAACATCAAAAATTCTAATTTTTCTAAATATTAAGCTTTCTCATATTGCGTTCCATATTGCTTGAAAGTTCATCATTAATTATAATTAAAAGAGTCGGGTGGGGATAATGTGCTATGTAAATATAACATTTATTTGAATTTCATTTTTATTCTCTGTGGAATAACATGCTGTGAAGCAATCTCAATATATTTATGGAATCAACATATTCCCAGAATATTCTTATTGTACATAATCGAGTATAAACTTAGAAACCGATGGTTTGTTGACAATTAAAATGTGATGTAGTGATGTACGTTCTATATCTTAGACATGTACAAGTGTATGTCTCAAAGATATAGGGACTTCTATACATCATTGCCAGGATAATATGTATTGATATGAAATTTAGTATTGTAATTTTTTCAAGAGTAATAAAATACAAGTTTTTTTAATATTAGTAAATTAAAAATTTTTTACTATGAAAAAATGAATATGAAATATAAATATTATATAATTTAGATTAAGTTGAAAGTTGAAAGAACATGTTACGTGCAGTCTAAATAATATTTAAAAGATATTATAATACATTTTTTTGTTTTTACTTGATACTGTACAATTTACGAAATTGCAAATAGCAGATTATTCCCGCCGACCCTCCAATTATAGGATTTGAACTGTGTATCTCTTTTAAACTATTAAAGCATTAGTTTTACAATAAACATATGAGTTCACAAGAGTAATATTTGACCTACTGAAATCAATAATCATCATATAAACCATAATAATATGGTATATTATGTGATATGTTATAAATTTATTTTAGCAAGAAATATATTATATTATATAAAATATAACATATGATATTCTATCTATCTCTAAATAATATTGCAATATAGGTATAGATATGTTTAAAAAGAAAACAATGTAAGATTTGTACATATAGACTCAACAAAATATTATTATTTTTTTAACACAATACAATCAAAGTTCATGTTTTTAAAGGTAATAAATATCATAACTAATCGAATATATGTAACACATCGAATAGTTAAAAACATAAAAAATATATACATAAACAAAATATATATATATAATATATATATGTAATGCAATAAAAAAAATTCTGGTTAACTCAAAAGTATTCTTGCCATTTCCGTATCACTTTATACAATAAAATAAATACAAATTGACAATTTTTTTTTTCATCTTGCATCAATACATTTAATTATAATTTATACAATAGGCAAAAAATAAGGATATGTGCATGAAAAAGCATGGGCTAAAAATAAATAAATATCATATTGTTGAGAGGTAAAAAGAATTTCACATCTACAGTCTTTAGACCTGAGAGAAAAAATATAATAATTAAGTGGTTGAACTCAACCGCGATTATCATGTACTTGTCAGTCTCTTCAACTTATCAGATTTTTAACAAAAATAGTTATAGGTTTATAATTAATAATAAAAGAAAATAATCATAGTAAAAAATATATATTATTTTCAACTATAGTCTTTTGAGAGTCAAAATTTCGTATAGTAATATTATTTTTAGTTATTTTATAATATATATTATAATATTTTAATATAAAATCAAAGTCATTTCCATCTCATTTTTAAAATATCACATGCGTAAAAAATTTTAATTTTGAAAAAGGATAAATTTAAAAAAAAATTTGTTCATTTACGCGCAATGAGATCATTCTATCCAGAAATAAATTTAGAGCTTTTGAAATACTGCAACTTATACATAATAATAACACATAATGTATGGCAATAACGTTTTAAGCCTATTAATATTAAAATTTTGTTTACACATAGATAAAACATGAAAAATAGGTACTGATTTTAGTTTATACATTGTTTTTCCAAAAAATTTAAAGTAATAATAAAAATAAAAAAAAAAATTAAAAAAATACATTTTCATAGACTTTTAAGTTTTAATAGTGAATGTATAACATGTATCTAGATTTATGTTTGAATTTTTAACAAAATAACGACGATAAAAATAGGTATTTCTCATTATTACACATAACAATTAAATTTTAACATATTTCATAATGTTGAGACAAAACAAGTGAATTCTTTAGTTTATTATTTCGATTTTTTATTTTTTTGTAAAATTTCTTTCACCCCGATCACCTAGCTAAAATCACTCGGTATGCATGTAGAACACAGCTGTATTCAAAATTCGATAAAATAATCTCAAAACATTTCAAAAGTGTTCGATCGTTGTGGATT